>JAPYYW010006250.1:0-12099 GCA_030522545.1 Cremastinae sp. A BG-2022a
TTGTATTTTCAATGTCATTTTTTCGATTTTATCGAAGAATCGTGTAAGACTATACTATATACTATGTACTATATATTACTATACACTACTATATACTATAACTATACTATGTGTGTCTCATACTGTTGTAAACTTTTTCAACGGACTGTCCCAAGACAACTCCCTTAAGGTGGTTGATGATCGGTAAAATAAGCGTCGACAGATTTCGTTAAAATTTTGCATAAACGTTCTTTAAGGTAGTTCTATCAGGACAGTGAAAACAAAAGTTTTTATATCATATTATCTCGATACCATGTGGTTTTTGAGCAAAAGTTTATTAAGAAAAGTTGTTCCTAATTGTTTCAAAAACAACATACTCAAAATTCAAGGTCATTCAAGGTCACCTGTACTTGTTACGTATGTATGAAAATTTCTAAAATCGTAATCTTAGGATATTTTTTAAAAACTTGAGGAAGCTTCTTTGAAGTACGATAAAGAGCTGTGAAAAATTTCAACAAGTTCCACTACCCAGAAGTCAAGATATTTAGAGTTGAAGATGGCAATATTTAACACGCGCTCTTATGGGAGATTGCAGAAAATAGTGATTTTTGACAATAAATATCTCGAGTTCTACGTAGTGAAACCTCTTAAAATTTAATATAAAATTGCTCCTTGTATCAAAGAAGGTCTTTGCAAATTTTTATCAAAATCCTAAGAAAACGATTTTTTGATAGAACTACCTTAAGGTCATATACATATGTGCACCAAATTTTATGAAGTTTCACAGTGTAGAAGTTGAGATATTTTATGACAAATATCACATTTTTTTGTACACTCTCCATATGAGCGCGTGTTTGAACTATAATTTTCATCAATAAATATCTCGAATTCCAGACGTTGAAGTCTCTTCAAATTTTGCAGTTTTATATAACATAGAAGAAACTTTGTTTCATTTTTCAGAAAAATCTATCGTAAAAAAATGGTTAATTATTTACCAAGTATATCTGGTTTTCATGACCTTGGATAACCTTGGGCTCAGAGTATGTTATTTTTTTTAATAAATTAGCAACAACTTTTCTTAATAAACTGAATCTGGCAAATCACTGTGAACGTCAGAAAAACATTATCAAAATGGGAGAAACTTTTGGATTTGACTGTCACAGACCAACCACCTTAAACTGAATTACGCGGAATCGATTGGAAAAAGAAAAAAGTATGGTTACCGATCATTTAAAAAAGATATTGAAGAATAAAACTATGGAGGTTTCCCGAACCTCCATTGTTGAAATTGTCACTTACAGATGTGTACTCATTATTTTGTTTATCATAATTTTTATTGATATTGAAATCTACAGATACATAAAGTTATTCCCCATCATTTGAAACAAAAAAGCTTATTGTTCATTTAAAGCTCATTTTAAAGTTCATTTTAAATATTAATTGTTGAAAGTCGTCATATTTTTCAATCTTTCATAAAAGCCCATGTTAAAAGTGACAATTTTTAAAAATAAATATCTCGATAACCATATGGTGAAGCCTCTTTAAATATTGCCCACATGTTAATATGATGTCAAAGAAGATCAATATAGAAATTTTGAAAAAATCCTGTCTCAAAAAAATTCAAGTGATGATTCAACATCAAGTTCACACGTAAAACCAAACTTTTGAATAGACTGTCACATGACTCCTACCTTAAGGTAAAATCGTTTGAGACAGAATTTATTAAAAATTTGCACAAATCAAAATAAAATAAATATTAAAAAAAAAACTAACCAGGATAGCATGACTGTCCGGTAGAATCACAGTGCTGTCCGGAATATCCAGCTCGACAGAGGCACTTGTAGCCATTTTTGGTGGGAGCTTCTTGGCAGACGCCGCCATTGTTGCAAGGATTTTCGGCGCAGGTCTCGCAGGTTGTCACTCCGACGCTGTCGCTCTGATCTCCGATCAGGTCGACATTTTTCTCACCGAGGACGAGTCTGCTGATGCAGCCGACGAAGCCCGCGTTCATCTCGACTTTCCGGTTCACCGCGTTGTAATTCGGAACGCCACCGACGTACAGTGGCTCCTTCAGATCCAATCCTTGCTTCCTTCCCGGATTAACCGCCTTGTAGATCCCTTGACCGTCCACCATCATCGTTCCCTCTTTTCTCGTTCGTTGCAACTTTATCGTGTGCCATTCGCTCATGCTCACCGGCCTGTCCGCTCTTATCACCGTTACTCCGGAACCGAGATCGAATCTATTTTTATCCAATAATTTATTAATTTCAATATTTTGTGTTGAAATAATAACACTGGAACACCAAAAAAAGTGGTCTGTACTTTTGACCAGACCCCCATATCTTTATGTATTTTGGCGGGCTGATTCCGAATCTGGGCTCCGTTTTGTCCGTACACCGTCGAAATTTCCAGTAAATTGTGAAAAACTATAAATTGTAAAAAATTGCTATTATTATGATAAAACAAATGTTCTGAAACTAAATCAAGTATGATTTTGATGTATTTTGATTTTCTGAATCCGAATCTCAAGCTTATTTGATCCGCACACTCTTTAAAATATAAGTAAATTGCAAAAATCCCCAAAAATCAGTAAAATTTAGAAAATTTTCTTTAACACAATAACTGCAATATTTTGCAATTTTCAGAGATTTTTTGGGAGTTTTTGCAATTTACTTATATTTTAAAGAGTGTACGGATCAAATAAGCTTAAGATTCGGATTGAGCGGATCATAATACATAAAAATCAAACTTGATTTAGTTTCAGAAATTATTTTTTATCATAATAATATCAATTTTTTATCATTTTTAGCAAATTTAGGGATTTTTTTGTCATTTACTTGGAATTTAAAGGGGATATGGACCAAATAGGCTTGAGATTCGGATTTAGGGGATCAAAATACATGAAAATTAGGCTTGTCCTAGTTCGATAAAAAATTTTTTATCGTGAAAACTGCAATTTTTAATGGTTTTTCGTAATTTACTAAAAATTCTGACAGCGTACGAACAAAACGGACCCCAGATTCGGAATCAGCTCGCCAAAATACATAAAGATATGGGGTTCTGATCAAAAGTACAGACCAATTTTTGTTTTGTGTGTGCCAGTGTAATCATACCAAGTTTTGTAAATTTCTGAGTATTTTGACTTGGGTGGAATATATCTTTAAACAAAATGAAAAATCATAAAGTGTAAATGTTAGTAAGAACAAGATGGAAATTTTACTTGAATTCGGGATATCCACCGACGAGAGCCAGAGAAATAAAGTCACCGGTTCCTCCGGATTCCTCGTCGTTGTACAAAATAATACCGTCTTCTCTCTCGGGTTTGAAGGAGACTTCGATGTTGAACTTGAGATACGAATCTGGGAGTGGTGGCAGCGAAATCCAGCTGTGGGGTGCTTGGTTGAAATTTGGCACGACTCCGGTCACTACCAGCACCGTCGGAACTTCCGAACTTTCGATTCCGTTCGTCGCTGTGCAGATATAAGTGCCAGCGTCGTCGGATTTCACGTTCATCAGTTTCAATTTGTTCTGAAAGAAAAAAAAAACATTTTAATCGTACCAAAATTAAAGATTTCTGTCAAAAATTTTATTCTGTATAATCAAACGATTAGAAAAGTTTTCAGTTATAAAATCCGTACAAAGGAAGCGTAATCTTGCTAGCTTTTTTGAAACACGTGATTAGAAAATTCGATTTTTAACTGTGTGTAAAAATGAGCATACTATTTCGTGCTTTTAAAAAAAAAAACTAATTAAATAATTAACGATAGGTCGAATATGGCAAGATGAAAAGATATCAGCTAGTTTTGGTTATCTTCGACATAAAAAAAATCTTAATAAACTTTGAGTACTGTTAAACTTCAAAAAATTACGTTTTTATTTCTAATCGCATCCTTGAGAAAATTGTAAAAAAGTGTTCAATTTGACGAAACTAGGGAGACCTTTTTTTTTTACACAAGTGGATTGGTCATGATAATTTGGCGAAATTCAGACTTTTTGCTATCGGCTGTTATGTCCATGAATCAGTTTAACCAGACTACATATTTAAATAATTTTTACAATTACCATTGTTTAAATAATAAAAAATGTAAAATGTTAGTAAAACGCTTTTAAATGTTTTGCTTACCATCAAAACCGTATATCGAACAAATTAAACAATTTTGACAGTAATTGTATAATTTTTTATTTATTTATATTTAGAACCAGTACACGAGTTTCCAAAAAGAAACGATGTTAAAATTTTGATGATTGAAAATGTGCCAACTCCAAAACCGTTAGTACATTATTTTCAAGTCCAACACAACAATTTTTCACACTTTCCAAAATCACATATAAAGATTGTAATCTCATGTATTATTTTTCAAACAATTTCAATTTATCCAAAAAATATTCTTGAGCGCTCATTTTTCATATTTATAATCGATTTGTTCTGATTTCGTTATACATTTTTTCTATACGACATTAAGGTAAACGTCCCAATAGTTGGACATGTCCCAATAGGGGGACAATTTTTGCCATATTATTTTTAATATTTGAATTATTTTTATCTCAATAAAATCGTATGTATTATTTTTCCTGTACGAATAAGTATATTTTTTATAACGTTAATTTATTGGAAAAAATTCGCTCAACCCTAGAGACAGGGTCGATTTTCTGTCCAACTATTGGAACATTCTACACACTTAAACGTTTAACTATTAATTTATTAGAAATATTTTTATTAGAAATATTATTAAAAATTAACATATAAAATGAGTTTCGGATCGCTAAAATATCAGACAATAGTTTAAATATGAATTTAAAATAGATTTTTTTGTTAGAATATTAAAAAAAAGATAAAGTGAGAAAACCTTTAGCTGTCCAACTATGTATTGGGACGTTTACCTTAGTCTTTTTAAATAAATGTCTATACACTGAAAAAAAATTTGGTTGATTCAACAAAATATTTGTTTGAATACGTTCAACGATATTATTTTGCAAATTGAACTAAATTCTTGGTTGATTTAACTGAAGTTTAATTTTTCAACTAAATATTTTTCAACAAAATCTGTTCTCAGTGTATTTATTATTTAAAACCCGACTTCTAGTTAAAAGTAAAAAAAGAAAAATCAATTGTTCTGCTTACACCAAAGACCTGCCTATCGTGAGGCAACAATCCGCCGAGTTTGCTCCACTCGAATTTGATTGGAGGATCGAGATCCATTCTGCAGCCCATTTCCAGGCTCGAGCCATATGGCACGTTCTTCGTTTCGATCGCTGGCGCATCATTGGTTCCGCCTTGAAGCAAACGCGAAACCAAATAAATAGAAAGTCACATTCGTGACCACTGACGTCGATCTTCCCGAATTTTCCGAATACTTACGGAATGACAAATTTCGAGATTGAGACAAGATTCGAGCAGAGAAGAAACGAGGAAATTAGTCAACACATCGATTTTTCGTATTTTCTTTTTTCTTTTGCCATTTTTATGATTATATCGTGCTGGGATATTTTGGACGTAACAATTGTTTACCTTGGACGATTAGATTGTAGTCTTGTTGGTACGTGGTGTCCGGAGTGTCGACGTGACAGCGGTAGACTCCGGTCTCGCTGAGCTCGATGTTCGTTATCCTGAGTATGTTTCCATGCTCGAGAGCGTTCGGGGGCAACGAAGGGTGATTCGGCCTCGACCAGCGATATCTTGGGCTCTGTGTGCCTGTGTAAGTGCACCGAAGATCGATCATGTCGCCGATGTTGACGACGTCGAGCGAGGGCTCGATCGTCACGGCCGGACCGATGGTTTCTAAAATAACAACGAGACCGAGGATCGATTAAATTCTTCATTTATTATTCCAAGATCTGCACATCGAGTGATGAATCGAGACTCTTCGTCCCTTTTTGCCTCTTATTCTGACGATTTTCGCTCTCTCGATCGTTCCACAGTGACAACATTGAGAATGATTATGAGATGGGATGTACTCTCTTGCGACGATCATGTCGAGCTTCGTTAACTCTAGAATTCATGACTGGGCACTGAGAAAAAAAGTTTCGTTTAATCAACTTAACAGGCGGTCACAGAGAGGGCCAAAGAAATATTTAGTTAATTTAACATGATATTTATTTATTTTATAAATGTATATATGTATAAATGTGTAGTATATTGAATTTAACATGATATTTTTTCGATTCAACCAAACATTTATTTCCGTGTCTAAAACAAAAGGCACAGAAATAAAAATTTAGTTTAATTAAATAAATATCATGCTAAATTAACTAAATATTTCTTTCGCCCTCCGTGATCACCCGTTTAATTGATTCAACCAAACTTTTTTCGCAGTGGGGTTGATATCCCAACCCCATATCCGTACTCTAAGGCATTCTTCTGAGCTTGTGAGTGTCATTATCGATCGCGAATGTATGTAATAAATTAGTTTAAAGGTCTGAGAGAGTAGTGACGAGTCGGTAGAAGCGTCGGTTGATCGCCGGCTACTGACCAGTACGCGTCTATGCCACGCGTGGGGTTTATATCAACCCCAATCATGAGGTAACGTTAGTTTATTGTGTAAATAAACAAATATGGTATTTTCCATTAAAATCAATATTCTGCATATATTATAACAAAATAATATATAACCAAGAGCTTAAATCGATAAGAAGCATGCAAGATGCGGCTTGTGCCCATGATCGAGAGATCGCGAAAGATATACGTTTATTGTGTCAAATATTCATGTGCCAAAATAGCAAACGGTATAAATGTCTATTTTATACGGATTGTGAGCCAATCGAATAAGTCTTTTTATACTACACTTCTTTCAATTTATTTTATAGTAAGAAACAATATTGAGAAACACTTTTTTGTATATTTTTTCAATGATTTTTCCTATTTTGTAGATATCAGATTTTCGTCATTTTCGGTCATCGGAATAATTATACTTTTTTCAGGGGGTGAAGTAGCTATATATTTTTTTAAATAAACGGGTATTTCCCCTTCGAAACGCTGCTTCGGCTTTCAAAATCGATTAAACGAGTAAAAGTTATCAATTTTTATATTAAAAAAATAGATTTTTAGTGATTTTTTTCGTTTTTTAGTCACCAAATGGTTTTTTTACCAACTAAATATCAACAGAATCTAATGTAACTTACGGCATCTTCTTCTTTAAAAAAAATGAAGAAATCTGCGCCAATTGAAGTATTTTTGCTCCTATACTTACAGTTTTATAATCAAGTAAACCTTGGGGTTGATATCAATCCCAGTCATGAGTTTCAAGGTGGAAAAAACAAGTTATGAGTTCTAGTATGAGTTCTAATTATGAGTAAGATTATGGCTGCACGAGATTTAACGAATCGAGCGTGAAAGGTGCGCGAAATAATAATAATGTGTGATGAATGTAATTATAGACGCAACTAATCAATAGTATAGAAAAAAAGAAAAATAAAGTAAAATCTACGACTATAGGGGGGTGTGTTCCATCAGCAAGCGCAATGCTTGTAGCACCCGTGAAATTGTTCCACCTAACGACCGCGAGCGTTGTGATCGAGGGCTAAACGTCTTCGATGACGTATAATTACTCATACCCGCGTTGAGCATTCGACGTCAGTAGTTTTGAAGTGGGTTGACGCGATAGTGTCATTAGCGTTCCACTTGCTATTGCAACGTTCACGTTCGTAATCTTTCAATGGAACGAACAATCTCGAAAATCGCGAACATGAACATTTGGGCGCGTTCGACTTGCGTCCGCGAAGCTCACGGTCGTGGTCCAGTACATTTTCTTGACGCTTTCCATTGGACGTACACCCGTTCCATTTTCCATAATCTGCACCACGATTTGAGCTCTGCGGATGCAATTCAAACACGCCCCTAATGGGACGACCAATCTCGAAAATCGCGAATCTGAACATTTGGGCGCGTTCGACTTGCGTCCGCGGAGCTCACGGTCGTGATCCAGTACGTTTTCTTGACGCTTTCCATTGGACGTACATCCGTTCCATTTTCCACAATCTGCACCACGCCTACCATGAGCTCTGCGGATGCAATTCAAACGCGCCTCTAATGGAACAACCAATCTCGACAATCGCGAACATGAACATTTGGGCGCGTTCGACTTGCATCCGCGGAGCTCACGGTCGTGGTCCAGCACGTTTTTTTTTTACGCTTTCCATTGGACGTACACCCGTTCCATTTTCCACAATCTGCACCACGACTACCATGAGCTCTGCAGACGCAAGTCGAACGCGCCCCTAATGGAACGACCAATCTCGAAAATCGCGAACCTGAACATTTGGGCGCGTTCGACTTGCGTCCACGGAGCTCACGGTTCCATAATCTGCACCACGACTACCATGAGCTCTGCAGACGCAAGTCGAACGCGCCCCTAATGGAACGACCAATCGCGAACATGAACATTGCGGTCGCATGTGGAACACACCCTCTAGAATAAGCTACGCTACGAGGACGAGACTGCAAAAGGGGACACATATATGTGAGAATAAATAAAAAGCTAGACAGACGACATGACACACACATTACATCTCAAAACAAACCGCGTCGTCGTTGGAGGTATTGGCGATATCGCGAGATGCGACAGAGGCGCTCGTCGGTTGCATCGTCGCAGTGTACATAGCCGTCGCAAATGTTATCCAAAGATATGCATTCTCGGCTTCTGCACAGGAACATCCCGTGTCCGCATTGCACCGTTTGGTACACTGGCATGCAATCCTCAAGCGTATTAACTACTAAATCATAACGCGAAGTCTTAACAGAAACGATAAACACAGCTGCTTCGGGCTAACTACTTGTTTTTTCCTCTTTCGCTTTCGCTTTTGCCTTTGCATCGTTTCTACTAGGGTGATGCAAACTTTTTTTTTCTTCTTTTTTGCGGAAACAGGATTGAGAGTTTTAGGTATTTATACATAAAAAGAAGCCTGTACTAATTTGAGCTCTTTAGAAAAATATTACTCTTCTAGGACTTATTTGTCTGATGTATCGTTAGGTAGCTACAAAAATGTGACGGAGAAAACGTAACTGTTACTATGTTAATCTTATGAAAAATCGAAAAGTGCGATGCACCCCCTGTTAATATTTCTCTAAAGAGCTCAAATTTGTACAGGCTTCTTTTTATGTATAAATAGAACTTTTAAACCAATTTCCGCGAAAAAGGAAAAATAACTTTTTTTTTAATGACCCTAGTGTCCACCTTTGAACATGATTATTACAGGACTACAATTCTTTTCCAAGCAATCTTGCCATTCAAATTAAGATAGTTCTCTTGGTACAGTCAAATAAAAAATAGGTTCTTCTTGGTTTTTTGACGTTCAAAGTGACTTGCAAGCTTAAGTTCATTGAAATAAGTTGTTGAAAATTGACTAAAGAACAACATACTCGAAATTTAATGTCATTCAAGGTTAGGTAGATTTTCTATGCGATTAAACAAATTTTGAAAAATGACGTACATTGAATTTATTTGAAAAACTAAATAGAGTTTGTTTGATGTTATATAAAAATCCGTGCAAAATTATTGAAAAGCGTTTGACTTCTACGTGGTAGAATCATAAAAATTGATCCACATATTCAGATCACATACAAGAATATTTTTGCAAATTTTTAACAAAATCTATAAATATTTATCTTTTGCGAGAACTACCTTAATCTGATATATACTTTGTTCTCGAATTAAATGAAGAATTGAAAGTAAACTTGACATTTAAATTAATCCAAATTTTTTTTATGACATTAAATAAAGATTGAAGATACATTTTCAATTAATTAAGTATTCAAAATTGTATTTTATTGTCAAAATATTGAAAGTAGCAATTTTTCACTTTAACTCGATGTAGAAGTTTCCTGAGAATTGTAAGTGCAATGTGCACAGGAATTCTCAGTTCGTTTTAACAAATATCGATTTAACGATAATTCTCACTCTTTTTGGGTCCTTTGCTCGTTCCAAATACTGTAAACTTATCAGTGACAAAAGTAAAAACGGGAACAGACGATGGTAAATTTTGAAAAGCTTTACAACTCACAGTCAAAAAGTAAAACAATCAAGCTAACAGCCAATGGTACTCGTAGCAAAAGGGAACACTCGCTTTTCACGTTTCCACGATGACTCAGCAAACAATAGTCAAAATAACTCAGACTCCACGAAAATAAACTCAAGCATATAAGAGTAGTGTTTATAATTTTGTATTCAAAGTTCATTTTGTAAAATCATTTTAAAATAAATTTTATTGTGCAATACCTCGAATTATATTTTGGTAAAAAATGGTAATGTGTTTACTCGTATTCGTTAAAGAGGAAAGTGAAAAAACAGTAAATAAAGTAGAAAGCACGAGTAAGAACTTGAAAAAGTATACTGATAAAAAATCGTGTGCTCGTGCTCAGAAAAATTGAATTTATGACGAGTTGAGAATAAAAACCACCGATGAAACTGCATCGATTCATAATCGTCTCATGAATTAAATTTTGCACGAAAAAAATCCTAAAAAATATACACTTTAAAAGACAAATGTGTATAAATAATCGCAACTTATTTATATTCTGTATTCTTCCAGTTCTGAGCTCGTCTTTATAAATAGACTTTTGAAACTTTGAATTTAATTAATCTCTTCCTGATTTTTCTTGCAAATTTAAATTCGGACGATCACGTCAGTTAGTCGAAATCTCACCAGCAATAACTGCATGCTAAGCTAATATTTGGGTATGTTTAAGGAATCACCAAAATCTCTTACCATCGACGTGAAGATTAATATAATCACTGGACGTGCCATGTGCGTTATGAACTTGGCAGATGTATTTTCCAGAATTCTCGGGCTGGACTCTTATCAATTCAACATAATTGTCACCAAGGCGAGCATTTCGTGGCAGTGAACGACCATCCTTGGTCCAATGTATCGTCGATCGTTGCTGAACTTCGCATTTCAGTTTTACTGAGTTTCCGGCTAACGTTCTCACATCACGTTCGACCGCTCGGATGCCCGCATCGTCATAGGTGTTTTCTGAAAAACGTAAATAAATTTTTTTGACATTTCTCACAATATGGTTTTTCACATTATTCAGATGCCGTAACATGTTATCAGATAAATGTTGGTAAGAAAATGTCACGAAATTAAATGTCAGGAGTGTATAAAATATAGGGGATGTTTAGAATTTTCAAAACTTGAATCAATTTTATAAAGCTTATTCAATTAAGATAGTTCTCCAGCAAAGGTCCGTATTTTGTGATGCCTTAAGGTAGTTCTAACATAAAATCATTGTAATAAGGTTTCGTTGGAAATTTGTGCAAAATTTCTTTGACATGATCTACATACGTGTATCTACATCTACATACGTATCTACATACGTAGATATCGAAATATTCATTGTCAAATATCATGATTTTTAGAGATCTCCTATAAAGCACGTGTTAAATATCGCATTTTTTAATCCTTGACTTCTGGACGGTGAAGCTTGTTGAAATTTTGCACAATTTTTTATGGCACTTTAAAGAAGTTTTTCTCAGTTTTTAATAAAAATCTCATTACTTCATTATTCATGATTTTTATAGGTATATAACGAGCACGGATCACCTTGGATGATCTTGAATTTTGAATATATTGTTCTTGTATCGTTTTACAACAACTTATCTTAATAAACTTAAGCTCAACAATTATATGGTACAGAGATAAATTAAGAAACAAATTTTTGATTTGATTGTAGTGTTAGAACTACCTTAAGGTAGTTCTCCATGCAGCCCAACGAAAGTCTGCAGAAAATTTTTATATTGAGTATATAAGTAAATTGAGTAGTTTCTACTTTATTAGAAAAAAAATCGAGGGGTGTCGCCGATGTCATTTTCGAGAAAAATTGAATTGAATATGTGCTTTTTAACACGCAAACATGGCCCAAGATAGTAATTATGTATAATTATTTGGGTTTTTGTGTTGTTATAGATTGCAGATCTAAATAAAAAAAACCTCTCATTTTGTTCGTCATTAAAAAATATGCAATTTAAAAAAAAAATATGGGCCTGTTACCGAGCTTTCTAATAAAATAAAATAGAATTAATGGATATTTAAGCTACAAATCGCAGATCTCCATCGTTTCTTCAAATATTTGGCAACTTTGCCCGCAACGTAAGACTTTTAAAATATCATAAATAAGTAAATAAA
>JAPYYW010006252.1:0-11687 GCA_030522545.1 Cremastinae sp. A BG-2022a
TCTCGATAACCACATGGTGAAGCCTCTTTAAATTTTGCACACATGTTAATATGACGTCAAAGAAGATCGGTATAAATTTTGAAAAAATTCTGTCTCAAACAAATTCAAGTGATGATTTTACATTTAGTTAACACGTGCAACCAAACCGCTGAATGGACTGTCACGCGACTCCTACCTTAAGTCATAAGATTAAAATTTTTGGAGCACTGCCCTCTGCAGTGACTCATGAATTTGCTGGCGAATAGAGGGAATGGGAGATTCTAACTGCCTTCTGCAACAGCTCAACCCATTAACAACTAACCCTCTCATTCCTGACTAATAAACCTGCATATTTCCTTTTCGGCACCTTCTGTGCATTACAACTTGACTCCTCTCATAGGAGAAAATCGAGAGACCAAACTTAAGAAAGCCTGTGATGAAAAGTCTCTCGACTCGTAGCTCGAACGAGTGAAAGACATCTGAGGCTTCCTCTTATAACTTTAAAAATAAGATTAGAAAACTTAGAATCTCTCACTTTCCTCTTCGACTTCGTTAAGACAGTCTAGCGGCTCCCTAGGTTCAACCACGCGTCCTGCCGACAGATATCTCTCGCCAGGAAGGACCGCGAATAAAAGAGAAAATTCTCTAAAAAACGTGAAACGTTTCAATATATTACTAACAAACATTTGTTAATTTAAAGTTGTGATAGCTCCGCGGTAAAGGGTCCACTTATGAGCCAGAATATCTCATTTCAATCCTCAGCTTGAAATGTTTCTTTTTTTCAATGAAGGAGAATAAATGTAAAGTATTTTTTATCTTCCACTGAATTAAATTAGCGAAAAAAACATAAGCCCCAATTAAAACCACTCTCTAACCCCGACTGAAGGAAACAATTTAGATATTACGATCAAACATTTGTTATTTAAAGTTGTGATATATCTGCGGTAGAGTGTACGCTTATAAGCTGGAAAATATCAGAATAAATGCCAAATATATTTACCCTTTTGCACATTACAATAAATTTACTTTAGAGAAGAAGAACCTAAGCCCGAATGAAACCCCCTCCTTAACCTCGAGCGAAGGAAACAACTTTATATATTACAAACTATAATTTTCTTTTTATTTTATATTTATTATATTCGTTAGTAATATATGAAGTTATTTTGCTCGGTCGGGATTATAGAGTTCTTTAATTTGGGCCTAGGCTTTTTTTCTCTTGAATTAATTTTTTTATATGCTAAATAATAAATATTTCACACTTATTCCTCTTCATAAAAAAAATTTGAGCTGAGGGTCGAACGGAAATTTTCCGGCTCATAAGCGGACACTTTACCGCGGATCTACCATAACTTTAAATTAACAAATGTTTGTTAGTATTATATAAAGTTTTTTCCATCGGACGGTGTTAGAGAGTGGTTTAAATTAAGCCTAGGTTTCTTTTCCTCCAATTTAATTTATTTCAACGAGAAAATAGTAAATATTTCACATTTATTCTCTTTAATTGCTTTAATTATTTCAAGCCGAGAATCGAACTAAAATTTGCCGACGCATAAACGGGTACTTTACCGCGGAGCTATACAACTTTAAATCAATAAATGTTTATTAGTAATATAGTATAGTTATTTCCATCAGTCGTTTAAATTGAGCCTTACTTTTTCTTTAATTTAATTTATTTTAACGAGGAAAATAGTCATTATTTCTCTTTCATCAAAAAAAACTTTTCAAACCGAGGATTGAACTGAGATTTTCTGGCTCATGAGCGAACATTTTATCGCAGAGCTATCACAACTGTAAATTAACAAGGGTTTGTTAGTAATATATAAAGTTGTTTCCCTCGGTTGGGTTTAGAGTGATTTAAATTGAGCCTATGTTTTTTTCTCTACATCAATTTTATTATAATGTGCAAAACGTTAAATATTTTTAATTTATTCACTTTCATTGAAGAAAAAAATTTATTTTAAGCCGATGATTGAACTGAGGTTTTATGGCTCCTAAACTAACTTTGTGCCATTATGCTATCACATCTTTAAATTTATTAAAATTTGTTTGTCGTATCTGAAATTTTTTTTCAGTTGGGTTTTGGTTGTTGATTCCCCCCCGATCGGGTCTCCACCTTGACGTGGTGATAAGGCTTAAGTCGTCTATGTCGAGTCATGGTCTAAGCAAATGAGGCGACATGGACGACATGGACATGGTGTACAATGCGATACCCCCCAAGCCAAGGTGTTAGCAACCGTGCTGAGGGCTGAGTGACGCAAGGGAGTTGCGTCTCTAACGGTACCTCTCGGATACTGGGAAACCTTAAAGAGCAACTAGCCAAGCCCCGGTCACACACGTCTCTGACTGGGTGATACTGCTTTACCGTGAGACTCGTGGGACCAAAAATGGAACAGAACAAAAACATAAATAAAGAAGACGACATCTTAACCAAGATGAAGGAGATTCTTCGGGGGACGGACTCTCTGGGGGACAATAAACCGAGAAAATCGGAGGAACCACCGGCTGGCAACATAGAGGGATAGCAGATGGGAGAAACGAAAAAATCGCGCGTCAAATATAGCGGAGTGGCCAGACGCCGCTATAAGAAAATGCAGGAGACAGCAGCGAGAGAAGGAGCGTCAGCGACTACTCCCACAGCTGGGCCGTCAGTAGTCGGCAAGAGCGGTGTGAAGGCGGGAGCGTCCAAACGCAGCCGATCGGAACACAATACGCCCAGCCCCTCTGGCATCCAGCAAGAGAAACGGTCAAAAACATCGGAGCAAGGAATCTTTGCCCAGATAACCAGGGGAGTTATAAAGCTCGCATTGGTTATCGAGGGCTTTATGGAGAACAAACTGAGACAAGAAGACGTCGTCTCAATTAAAAAAAGGATCGTGCAGAAGATTTTGGAGCTTCCTAGAGGAACCAATGGCCCGGAATTTACAGGAGTCTGGGAAAGAGACGGAGCCCTGGTCTTCAACTGCGCCGATGAACAGACCTCGACCTGGCTGAAAGATCTTCCAACGAAGCTGAGGCTAGGGGAAAAAACCCTCCGGGTGCTACCAATCGACTAGCTCCCGAAGCGACATCGAGTGGTAGTCCATCTGAAGGGCATTAAGGTGTCCGACGAAGATGCTCTAAAGCACTTCGAACGACAAAACGAGGGCTTTGATGCAGCAAAATGGATCATCGCCAGAGGCAGCAGCAGTAAGGACGCGAAAGGAGTCCACTTCGCATGCCTCATCGGCGATAAACAGATGGAGGCCGTCAAACGATGTGGGTACCGACCACACTGTGGGGTGGGCCAAGCATCGCTGGAGGTTATAGGAAAGGAGAAGAACCGGGACGAAAGGCCCACTCCAATAGAGGAGGGCGGAAGCGGCTAGGAATGGCTATTCCTAGCCTCAAGATCATCCAGCTCAACCTACATCGCAGTAAGGGAGCCTCAGCCATCGTGGCCAGGGAGCTAACTAGGATGCGGACGGTCGTAGCGCTGGTCCAGGAACATTGGACCATACAAGGCGCGATCAAGGGACTGAGAGGATGTGAAAAGCTATTCCACACATCGACCGATGAAAGACCGAGGACCAGAGTCATCGTAAAAGGACTTGACGCAACCTTCATGCCACAAATAAGTACAAACGACCTAACACTCATAGCTTTAAAAAGAAACTTTGGTGATGCGGAACAGGTAGTACTAGTAAGTTCAGCATATATGCCCTATGAGGCAACGGATCCATCCCCCCCTCCCCAATAGAAGTAAAGAACCTTGTTGCCTATGCTGAGGAAAGAGGTCTAGAACTTTTGATTGGATGCGATGCAAACTCCCACCACTATGGGTAGGGCAGCTCGGATACCAACCAAAGAGGAGAAAGCCTTCATGATATAATCAAGGGCACAGGGCCCTTACACATACTCAATAGAAGCCAGGAGCCCACCTTTAGGGACTCCAGAAGATAGGAGGTTATTAATATAACCTTATGCACAGGAGGTCTGGCAAGTGAAATCGGAGACTGGAGGGTATCACCAGAACACAAATTGGGAAGGATACTGGGAAGCATTGTCAGCCTGGTCAACCAACTTCCCTGTAAATCTGTGAAACAAAGAAGGATTGGACAGGGCGACGAAATGACTAACGAACAACGTGATCGAAGCATACGAGGCAAATTGCCCACTGAAACCCACCCACAGGCAAGCTAGGGTACCCTGGTAAACTAGCGAAGCTCCAGGTGGAAGTCAGAAGGGCGTTTAATAAAGCCAGTAGAACAGCTCTACCGAAGCATTGGGAGAAAAGGAAGAGCTGGCGAGAGTACTGCGAAAGTGTAGAGAGTGCCCCAGAGGCCTCCAGGCTAAACAGAATACTCATCCAAGACTCAGTTTCATAACTAGGTTGCCTTAAAAGACCTAGCGGCACTTATACGGAACGCACGAAAGAGTCCCTACAAATTCTCATAGAGATCCACTTTCTAGGCTTCTGTACAAACACTGAACTATTATCAGAATCAAGAAATACCCTGACGGAGTCAAGAGGCAAGCGGGAATTGACTCCCCCGGATTGGTCCCTAGCAAGGGAACTAGTATATCCCAAAGGAGTAGAATGGGCTGTGAAGACCTTCCACCCCTTTAAATCGCCGGGTCAAGATGGGATTTTTCCAGCAATCTTCAGAAGGAACTGGACTTAATCCTAGGACCGATAATAAAAATCCTCAGAGCCAGTATAGCCCATAGGCACATACCTAGCGTATGGAGGAGGACAAGAGTTGTCTTCATTCCAAAACCTGGAAGGAACGGGCATATTAATGCCAAGGACTTCAGGCCTATCAGCCTGATCTCCTTTGTCCTTAAGACACTGGAACGCCTGGTTGATAGATACCTAAAAGCTGGTCCTTTAAGCAATTACCCACTGGACGAATCTCAGTATGCCTACAAAGATAAGAGGTGTTGACACTGCACTGCATCACCTAGTGAGCAAAATTGAGAGCCAGCTGGCTGCAAAAGAATATGCTATAGCAGTTTTCCTAGATATAGAGGGAGCCTTTGATAATACCTCATACGAAGCAATCGAAGCGATGTACAGTCATGAAGTACCCGAATAACTCATGGACTGGACTCACTGTATGCTTGCAGGGAAACAACTTATGGTTAGTCACTGTGGGCAGGACATTAGCGGTACGCCGGCAAGAGGATGCCCGCAAGGGGGGTATTCTCTTCTACTAAACACCTGTGGCTACGCAGACAATATAGCAATAATGATGAGAGGTAATTATCTTACAGAACTGAAAGAGCTGATAGAAACAGCTCTTAGAATTACCCTTGAGTAGAGCAGGAGCAAGGGTCTGGTGGTTAACCCGCAAAAGACCCAGGCGATACTATTCACCAGAAAATATAAACCCGAGGCTATTCATCCTATAAGCCTAGGGGGGATAGACATAAATTTTACACCTACAGTGAAGTACTTGGGGATCTACTTAGACCCTTAGCTAAACTAGGGCAACCATCTGGAACAGAAGAGGAAAAAAATTTACATATGCTTTTGGGCCTGTAAAAGAAATATGGGGAAAACTTAGGGGCTTAAATCCCGAATAGCAATATAGCTATATAAAGCGATATTGCTACCCCGACTTACATATGTTGTCACCATCTGGTGGGCAGCGGTGGAGAAAATTACCATAAGAAACCTACTCAACAGCCTGCAGGGAGGATACCTCAGAGCTGGAGTGAGGCGCCATGGCAACGACCCCCACCGCCACACTAGAGGTAGTCTTTTGTCTCCTACCTCTCTACTTGAATATAGCTGGGATAGCCAAACTCACATCATATAGACTAAAGCGCATGAAATGCTGGAAAGACAAAGGTCTGGGACCTACTAAACTAGATCACCTGCAAAAAACCCCCTTTACACTCAAACATGATCTAACACCCCAGAAATACCAGTTAACCAAAAGCTTTGGGACCAAAATCCACTTGCACTTAAACCCAAATGCACTTAACCATCCCAGAACAGATATTTGGTTCACGGATGGTTCGGGAGCGAATGGTCGTTTTAGATCAGGCATCTTCAACTCTAAAGAAACCTAAAATTAGATATACCCATGGGAGAGCAGGCGTCGGTTTTAACTTGAAGTTTTACGGGCAGATTGTTAATGTACTTGTCCAATTGAAAACCTGCCCGTAAAACTTCAAGTTAAAATTTTGTTGCGATTTGTTTTGCCACTTGTCCGTTGCGATTCTTTTTTCCACTTGTCCATTGCCATACGTTTTTCCACTTGTCCGTTGAAGTTTCACTTCTACTATGTGTCCCAGCACACATTACTAGTTTTTTATTTAATTGTCGTAAAAAAATTAGGGATGTGATCGAGAAAGAAAATAAGGGAGGATGAACCAGAGTCGTGATAGAGGTTGACAAATCAAAATCTGCTGTCATATATTTTTATGAAGGTTGGAGAGAAATCTTCGTGTCATGTCACCGCTTGCTAGTGAATAGTGATCTATATATTGTAACGTACGATTTTTGCGCACATTCTCGATTTAGTATTTCCTTGAAGCAGCCTCCTCCAACGAAATCTCTCTCGACGAAGAATCAGGGCCCACTGTCTCATAGAATAATTAATTAATAGAAAACGAATATTTTTCCGATATTTCGAGCAATGAGCGTAGATCAGCTACCGTTCGTACCGTTGCAAGAAGGAAGGAAGACAGAAAATTCAAGGACAACAACCACTTCAACATAAACCAGCACCCGAGAGAATATATTCCACAGCTTATAATAATCGACTCCATTCCTAAAGACAACGAAGGCATCGGTCCCCGAGAAAACCGTCATTAATTTTCTCATCAAGGGTATTCGCCGTCACGTAATCGACGCGTGGCAAAATAGGGAAAAGTACCGAACGGCATAAACACCGCGCCGGCCTAATTATTATCGTTATTGTCGTCTCATAAGGAAAATTTTGAAGTCAACGGCTCTCGAAAATATAAAATTCGAGTAAATTCACGAGAGTCGCTTACAAAGTCAAGAATAAGGAAAATTTAGCTCCCGGGGTCGAGCCCTATAAATTGGCGAGAAATTTCGCTCTCGCTCTCTCTTGTTTTGTCTGCTATCGCTGGAGGAGGTTGTCTGCTGTCCAACGTCGTACCATTTTTGAACTGTCCTGGGGAAGACCTCGTGGTTACCGAATAGGCCGAGTCGACGTCCCGGTACATCAAACGGTGAGCTGATCATTTCCGAAAACTCAGGTTCTCGGTAAACTTTTTGTATTTTGTGAGGGAACTCGATTATAGATTACTTGAGAACGATTAACTGAGTAGAATTGTGAACGCGAGGTCGCGAAGACAGTGTGGCCCCTTTTGAGATAATTTTAAAGAATGTAAAGAATTATTTATCCAGCGGGATCTATAGAAAATTTGTACGATCGCCGAGAGGGATCTGTGCAAACTTGAAAGCGAACATCCGAGTCAGTGATAACTTATACGGATCCCTTGCTCTCGTTTATTTGACATTTATACATCGTGGAATAAAATTGATCGGTTAAGCAATAAATTAGAGAGCTCATGATAGATTTGTATTGAAAATCGTAGATCACATAACTTGTCACTGATCTCATACGAACGAAGAATATTTGTGTTACCGTGCGAGAAAATTTAAATTAAATAATTTAATGAGAGAAAAATATTTGAAATAATTTGCATTATATAAAATTAGTGAGAATTATGGAAATTTGACTTATTGTAAATTTTGACTGTTATTATTCTGGAAATTAATCTGACCGAATTCTCTTGTGAAATTTGTGAAAATAATTCATCTTCTGGGATCTTATACCATCTAATTGCTTGTATTTCGTCGGCTTCGCCTTCCGCGTCGTCGGCTGATATTGAATAAAGAATTTTGTTATCCCAGAAAAAAACTGTATTTCGAATAATTATCCTTTAAAGATTTATTCCTCGAAATCTAACAATTTAACATCAGAAATTGGCATCTCCTTTCAGCCGGCCCCGTCCCTCTACCATATCAAGTGGCTGCTTGCCTAGCCAGGAAAACCATTAAAAATAAGGGAATCTATTGATTAATCTATTGATCTGTTAATCTATTGAAATAAATAAATTCGTTGGGAATTTAATAATTTCCCACTGGCGCTTGACAGTAGATTAATCCTCCTTAATTTTTATTTGGGTGAGGTGAGGAAACTCGTCACAATATATATAGGGTGTTAACTAACTCAGGGATTATATTACCATGGGGCAATAGTTGGGATGTTCACGAGTAAAACGCACCCAGACTGAAGGCCGTAGTGCAATTAGAAACGAAGTTATAAGCGATTAAAGTTGACCAATTAGAATCCGGCGTCGTAGTGCTCGAAAAATTTGAAACGAGTCATAAATGTGTAGGTGCGTGAAAGATTTCGATGATCGGAGGCAAGTTCAAATCGCTTGAAATAACCGAACATTTCACTAACATAGCCGTACTTGTGTGAATGTCGAAACTTCAAAAGCAAAAAGCTTCAAAATTTTTTTGAAACCAGACGATTAAATTTCTGGCGTTCGACAAAATTTCAATACACATTTCGATACAATTGAACACTATCAGTGGGTCCGAGGAGGCGCGGGGAGTTCAGAATTTTTCATGGCTAAAAAATCGCGATTTTTTTAAATACAAGTTTATTATTATTTTTATTATCATCTCTCGTATTTTATTCAGTACTTTCATGTTACTTTCATGTATGCTCCAATATTTTCATGTTTTGCAGAATTCCTGAAATAAAAAAAAAGAGATGACCTATCTTGGGAATTTTTTAAAATTCAATAAACTTGCCGAAATACAAGGCACGCATATCGATCACGAATATCGCGCAATGAAAGCGAGCCAGTGCGCTCTCAATTTTTTTGAAACAAGATTTAGACTTGCTTCAAGTTTGAAACTGGCCTAAAAAAATTTGAGAATGCACTGACTCGCCTTGAGTGCACGATATTCGTGATCAAAAGGCGTACCTTCCATTTCGGTAAATTTATTGAATTTTAAACAAATTCCCGAAATAGGTAAACTTTTTTTTCATTTCAGCTATCCTGTAAAACATAAAAATGTTGGATAATACGAGCGATGAAGCTCGTATCTCAAAAATCGCGATTTTTTGGCGTCTAAAATTTCTGTACGCCCCGTCGCCTCCTTGAGCGCAATGATATTGCTCGATTGTTTTGAAGCAAGTCTAAATCTTGCTTCAAAAAAATTGAGAGCGTACTGGCTCGCCTTCATTGCGCGATATTCGTGATCGATATGCGTACCATCTATTTCGGCATACAAAAAAATACTAACTTTTTTGAATCAATAGTGCACTTGATTTACGCACGAATTATTTGCCTTTAAGGTTATACAATGAAATTTTTTTGCGAAATGTATTTATTGTAAAATTATTCGTTTACCATGTTTTTTTAAAAACATTTTCATTGTTACGCAAATAAAAAACAGTGAAAAAATACGATTTGTTTGAGTCGTGCTTCTCGCGAGTGACAGATCCACTACCAGCGCGACCGCGCTCGCGCGGCTCGCAATGGCTCTCAATGCGAACGAGCGTTTGCGCGGTGTTATGCTACCAGTCGCAACGGTGATTTTTCTGTACTTTTTTGATCGCGTTAATCTTTTTTTTCAGGAGTACTCCGTACAACAACCCAGGGTGTTTTTTATTCATTGGAACTTCGTCTACAACATGAGATGACTCGCTTACTTTTATTTTTTATTCTTAACTGCGAAAATTGTACTTAAAGGAAATGGTGCATCTTTCCGAATATGAATTAAGGGTATTCCTGCTAAGGAGTGAAAATATTCACTTAACGTCATTGTGACGTTGTGTTCCTCAAGTTTCCTCGCGAAACGGGGTGACTGTCGGACTACCCATTACCGAGATATCGCTAAAAAACGATTTTTACTTTGAGGGGTTGTTTCTCTATTTAATATCACATTACAAATTTTGGCAAGAAACGTTTTTTCTTCTCAAAAGACACCCTTTCCAAAACTCTATCGTTCGTTCAAATTTTTTTATTTCAACTTTGCTATTCAGACCCCCGAGAAATACTCGATTTTACATCTTTTTACTCTTACCCCCGCCATTTTATCAAAATCACGTCGGGTCGGAATAAATCTGGACTCATTTTAAAACTGATAAAATTTCCGATAAACCCAAATTTTTTCAAAATTTAATCCGACAATTTGCGTTCAAAATTTCAAAAATCAAGTGTTGCGTTTCAATTGGACATGACAGTGATCTTCGTACTATCTCCAAAATACAGTGTCTACTCCTGTACTCTAACCTCCGTGTCTATGTCTCTTGCTCTCATATGCCACGCATCTATCTGTCTCTTTCGCACGGTCGTATTGACAAAAGACGAATTATTTCGAAATGCTGAAAAAAAAGTCAAATTTGACCCTATCAAATTATGAATGCGTATATAAGGAGGCTACGGATCATAATAAATTCAATGTCATTCGAAAGAAAAAAATTAGGTTTGGGAGGGTTGGCACTGTTATTCTTCTGATTAAGTAATGCATTGTCGAGCTATTTTCGATAGAATATCGACAAAATTTAAACTTACACATAATAGACACGTCAGTCTCTCGCTTTAGATGGCATGAATTTTTTTTCGCTTTCTTTCATTACGCGGCGTCGAGACATTGCGCTGTCTCTTGGTCTATTGAAACATTTTCATTTTTCAGAAAAGTATCGAGCTCTGCCTATCCCTGGAGTAGACTAATCGAATGTCAAGGGGCCTTTTTTGTAGAGCATCAAAATCTGTATAAAAATATGCTACGACTTTTTTGTCTTACATATCGTTAGCTAGTTACAAAAACCAGAAAGAGCAAACGCAACTTCTCCAATATTAATCTTATGGAAAATCGAAAAGTGCGTTGCGTTTCCTGTTAATATTAATATTAAGGTGATATGGTCATGGCAGTAAAATGAGAAATTTTCGATTCAGTTTTTCTCATGATCAAAGTGGTTTGCGAGTAAAAGTTCATTAAGAAAAGTTGTTGCAAATTGGCTAAAGAACAACGTACTCGAAATACAAGGTCACCCAAGGTGACGCGTGCTTGCTATGTAATTAACAAAATTCAAAAAAAAAACTCACATAAGAAAAAAAATTAACAAAGCTTCTTCGATATTGTATAAAAATGTGCGCAAAATTTTAGAAAGATTCACCACGTAAAAGTAGAGATATTTATTGTTGAAGATCGCAATATTTAACAGGCGCTCTTATGGAAGGATGCAAAAAAATGTAATTTTTATCAATAAATATCTCGACTTCCGCATGGTGAAACCTTCTAAAAATTGACATACATGTACATTAGGGTGTCCGTTATTTACCAAGTTGGTTATTTTGGCTTCGGTTCGAGTCAAATCTTTAGTTTTGGTCCTACAACGAATTTTGAAAAAAAAACCCTCCTCCGATGCCGGGAAAGTCTGCCTAAATGACGATAATTTTTCCATTCAAATAACATGGGGATTTTGCACTTTTTAGAAATTATTTCTTTTTCTTATTATATGCAATAACTTACCAAAAATTGTTGATTCTGCTTATATTATGATCCTTCTAGATGGAAGAATTTTCATATAGGCGTCATAAATTTCTATCAATAGTTTTGGGAAGCTCCAAAATGCATTTTTACTGGTTTTTTCAATAATTTTATTTAAGTTACTCACCCAAGCTATTTTTGCTTGGGTATGGATCAAATCGTTAGTTTT
>JAPYYW010006254.1:0-12796 GCA_030522545.1 Cremastinae sp. A BG-2022a
GTGAAACCTTTTTAAATTTGATACACGTATGCAAGATCATATAAAAAAGTTTTGCACAAATTTTCAACGAAATCTCATTATTATGATTTTGTGTTAGAATTACCTTAAATTCGTATTGAAGAGAAATCGAGGGATTCTTCTCAAGATTTCGCCAACTGCTTGATAGCATAAGAGAATGAATCCACTTCTTGGAGTTTCATGCTGCTCGCGTAGAAAGGGAGTAATGCGGAGTGGCCGCGCTGCGCATCATTCGCCCCACTACTCGGATTAAAATGTTTTTTAATACACGTCGAGCGGATAGGAACAGAAGAAGGCGCATGCACACGGCACTCCGCACGCATGCTCTCTTGACATATTTACATATGCTTTCACATATATATCAAGAGTCGCCGTAGCGAGGCAAGTACATTAAGGAGGTTCTAACTTATTCAGCGTAGTCAATACAACAACTATTTGAAAATTTAAATTATAAAAAAAACCTCAATTTTGAAATTGATGCGTTTATATTGCAAGAAAGGAAAGTTCTAAGGATAATTCATAAATGAGGAAAAATTTGAAGGAAAATTCATAATTGAGGACAAATTTTGAGGAAAATTCATAAATGGGGAAATAATTGCACGATCATTCGAACTAATTAATGTTTAAAAATAGGACTAATTTTTTTTTAATGTTTCTAAAATACAGTTTTTCTCATACGAAACGTGGTTTTCGAGATAAGGTGGACTTGGAGAATCATTCCCTGATAAATTTTTTTTAATGACAAATTGATGCAAGCCCAAAAACAGTGCGCCAACTGTAAAAAAACGATATAAGCATTTTTGCCTGTTGTGAAATTATTGAAGAAATAATTGATGAAAAATACTTCAGGGAAGTATACTTGCCAAGTTAGATTATACAAGTTTTTGTAGTAACTCTGTATAAACAGTTTTAATAAACTTAGCAATTATGCTTTCCCAAAGTATTTTTCATCAATTATTTCTTCAACAACTGTATGCAGTCTGTAAATGTACTTATATCTTGTTTTTTACATTATGAGCAATGTTCTTTTAGCAATCTACAAACTTTTCGTGCAAAAATCTCATCTGCTTAACTCCAAAAAGTTCTGATAACAAACGCAGTTTGCAAAATCATTGAGATTTCATTACATAAATATTTTTCAAATATTTATCAAATTATTATTCAATTTTTCATCCAATATTAAATATTTATTGATTTTTTAATATTTACATATTTATATTTATTTCATAATTATTAATTAATTAAAGTGAAATAAATAATGTTAACATCTAAATTAAATATATGTATATAAATTTGATGACGTTTTTTTTTTCAAATGGAAACTTTATATTATTTATATACAATTATAAAGAGAGAATCTGTTATTGGTGAATTATTGAATCAGGAGTAATATCCGATTTAAACAATTTTTCCGATGTTTAATATTGATAAATTTAGTTTTCTGAAAAATGTTTATAGTGTTTCAATAATCGAAAAATTTTACTATGAAAATCTTATATCGACGAGAGATGCAAGTAAAAAGCCATTGAAAAGTTTATGAAAAAAGATGAAAGTTGGGAAAATCATCGAATGAAAAGACAAGAGGCGTGAGACCTCCTAACGTACAAATATCTCATCAGGATGGCAGAAAAGCATTAAAAGCAGATTAATCCGCTCACCTGCAGATCATTTTTCCAATATTTAAATACAAAAACCTACATTAGAGCCAATCATTAAAAAAATAACAACACAATAAAAAGTATACCTAAATTTTTATATCAATATTTTTAAATTTCATTCAATAGAAAATTTTCGGCGAAAAAAATTAAAAAGTAATAAAATATTAGAATTTCCATGAAAATTTCGAGGACGTACTCGAGCTTGTAATTGAAGAAATTACGACGTGGTCGCTGCAGAAAATCTTTAGGAAACAATTTTTCCAATCATATTACTTTATTTGTTTAAATGTTGAATTCCGAAAAAAATGATTGTTAAAAATGTGGAAAACGAAAAAAAAAATCATTTTTTCGGGGAAAAAATCGCTCGTTCGAGAATCCACGACGCAAGCGACGATCCCGACCTCAGACTTCGTTGGTACTTTCGAATCCGGGGACCAGCTTGGCTCAGAAGATCTTAACATCGGGATCGTCTACCTGGGCGAAAAAAATGGCGCCATCTCACCGCCATTGAATTTTTAGTGCTTTTTTTCGTTTTTTAGCGCAGGCGTTTTTTTTTGTTTGAAATTTAATCGAGAGGGAGAAAAGACGGTCGATGAACTTCCTCGGAGCTCGGAAGGCGAATAAAAATGCATTTTAATGTTCTACCAACGGCGAGAATCGCGCGGTATCAGTGGTGCGGAGTCAAACACTTTTATCAGTGTTTGTTTAAGTCAATTGATAGAGAGAAAAGACTTTTGACAGAAAACACTGTCGATTGCGTAAAGTCGACTGAGTATCGGGAGATCATGAGGGGATGAAAAGTCGCTCGACAAGTTTCTCTTTTTCTTCTCTCCTTCTTCGATTTCTCCCTCCACCGCGGTCCGCTCGCTCCCACTCTTCCTTGATTCCCGCTCGTTCGCGCTTGAAATTTATCGAATACTCGCGAGCTTGCACCGTTAATGAAAATTGACTAGTATAAGGAAGATAAACGATTTTTTCAAAACTATATATTTTTTATTTATTTTACTTCAATCGATTTAAAAATTAGATTTTTAGATTTAAATTGAATTCACATTCGAAAGTGAGGTTTATAATTTTTATTTTGTTTTTAATAGAAATTTCAGGAAATGTTAAAATCAATTTTCAATAGCGTACGACCGGGAAAAAAATTCGACGTAGTGCGTCATTGACACTATTTAAAATCGAGAAAATTAACGTAAAAATCGCCCAATCGTCCGAATAGAAAAATGGGGAAAAACATCAGTTTATTTTAACGTGATACATTTAGAATGAATTTCAAAAGAAAATTAGACCGTCTATATCAGTATTCCAACACATATTTCTATTTTAGTTTATTTATTGATATGAATTAATTTGTTATGGATTTTTATTTTGAATAGTTAATTAAATAAATAAATTAGAATAAAAATGTTTGCTAACTATTTATTGAAAAAAGAAAATAATACTTAATATTTAGCGCACTTTTAGGAGTCCTCGTAAGAAAAAAAATACATGCCATGATATATTTGTTAAAAGTTTGAATTACCTTCAGATTTTTGTATGTCAGTGTTTTTTTTTGTAATTTTTTGTGTTTTCATTTTAATTGAGTTTAGGCTTCATGACAATTTTCAGATTTTTTTATCAAATCGTGTTTCGGAGATAGGTATTAAATTTTGAAAAATCACGCTCCTTTTTTTAAGGTAGTTCTATGTAGGTACAGTCAATTCAAAAGTTTAAATTTCAATTTATCTCTATATACCGTGGTTTTTGAGCTTAAGTTTATTAAGAAAAGTTTTTGCAAATTGTTTCAAATTGTTTAGAGTGTAAAAAAGGAAGGGAAATTGTAAAAGAAGAGATAAGGACTGAGTTAGAGGAATGGATCTATGAAACAGACGAGAAAAAGTTGGAGGATGATTTGATTAGAGTATTAAAGGGAAAAATAAATACAGTGCTGGTAAAGTATATATAAGAGAAATTGAAAGAGAAATTTGAAGTTGGAAAAATTTCAAAATTACACTGAGAGAAAAGAACGATAAAAGTGACAACTATACTAATTATTATGGAACTAATTATATTCTGTTTATATTCAATCCTGAATATACTTTATTTTACGATATACATATATTTAGTTATAAAATAATAGCATAGTTGTCACTTTATAATAAAATCCACTATCGTGATTTCTATCAATGTAAGCTAAAAAATCGAAAAATAAAAAATTCTTGATTTTGTATGTGAATCAATTGCGTAGCTGTTACGAAGTTCACCAGGTCAGCTAATTCAAGATTCAAATTTAATGGTATTCGAAAAAAACCATTCACTGATGTCCATCTTTTTTTCTCGTAAAACGTCAAAGTAAACGAAAAAGGAATGGCTGGAGGCTCGGAAGGTATGCGCAGACGTATGCCGTAGATAAATCGCGACGTTGGCAAGGTGCTCATATGCGGCAGACGCGCCGCGAATCAGGAAGCAATCCGGACGAGAAAGGCAAATGAAATTCCTATCGTCCGTGGCGCACGAGACGCAGAGCCATGGCGTGACGCCACACTGAGAAAAAAGTTTGATTGAAACAACTAAACGGGCGGTCACGGAGGGCGAAATAAATATTTAGTTAATTTAACATGATATTTATTTAATTCAACTAAATTTTTGTTTCTGTCCCTTTTGTTTTAGACATGGAAATAAATGTTTGGTTGAATCAAAAAAATATGTTAAGGAGGTCGTGTTGTGGTGAGAGTTATTAGATAAAAATCTTTAAAAAATATATGTGTAGAGTTAATAAAACTGTACAGAAAGAAAAAAAAATTATATAGGTAATCGATTATTGAGTGAGGTATTTAATTTCAAAATATGCAATTTTAACACGGGCTCTTATGGCGGAATGATCAACATACTACTTGAATAGAATTTTTAAAATAATTAACGATTAGACAACTAAACGAATTTTTGATTAACTTTTTAATTAATTACCAACGATTCATATGCAGTCGTAAAAAACGTTAATTAACGAGGTAATTTTTGAAATATTTTCAATTAATGTTGAGCCTCCTATTAGTAAACCTCAAAAAACTGGCTACGCGAGCTGACGACGACAAAATCAATTGACCAACCTTCAACAAAATATTTATCTTTCAATGCCTTATTTACAGCAAATTTTGTACGTAATTTCTTTAATTATTCAAAATATTTAAGGGGTTTCGGTACTGTTGGCGAAAATAAATAAAGTTTTACATGTTAAAACTATAGGGAATCGAAATTTATTAAGAACACGATGAAAATTTGTAAGAACGTATTTTGCCACTAAACAAATTTATATAAATTCATTAAAAAAATCGTCTACATTGTTTTCGAGTAATCAAGTGTTGAAAGTATACCTATATTATCTAAATAAATTATATTTCATGGTTCAATTGTTCGGAAAATAAAATTAGACGTAAATTCTAAAAAAAATTCGTGTTTACGCATTTCGTATGAAAGAATATCCTCCCCAAATTTGAACGAATTTTAATTATTTCGTAGTGTGTCGAAACCCCTTAAGAATCAAATGTTTAAAATATTATATGTGAACGGTAATAAAAAACTTTTCGTTAAAGTTACTCAATTGACTAACGAGTAGCAGCACGACCTCCTTAAGGTGGTTGGTCTGTGACAGTCAAATCCAAAATTTTCTCCCGTTTTGATGACGTTTTTCTGACGTTCACAGTGATTTTCGAAATTAAATTTATTACGAAAAATTGTTGCTAATATATTAAAGAACAACATACTCTAAATCCAAGGTTATCCAAGGTCATGAATACTAGATATACTTGTGTATAATTGACAAATTTTTTTCGATAGATTTTCCTGAAAAATGAAACATAGTTTCAACTGTGTTATACAAAACTCTCTGCAAAATTTTAAGTGACTTTACCGTCTGGAATTCGAGATATTTATTGTTGAAAATTGTAATTTTAACACGCGCTCTTATGGAGAGTGTACAAAAAAATGTGATATTTGCGATGAAATATCTCGACTTCTACACGGTGAAACTTCATAAAATTTGGTGCACATATGTGTATGACCTTAAAGAACGTTTATGCAAAATTTTAACGAAATCTTTAAACCAAACTTTATTCTCACTGTCGCCGACGAAGAAGGTCTTCGCCGATGGCGCACTTTGACACAGATCGCGCGATCTCCCGGGAGTTTCTGTTCGCCTGGTCGTCGGGGATACGGGACGTGTCATTTCTGAGAAAAGATACACGCAGTTCAGGTGTTAACGGACGCACACGTCGATTCCCGAGCGCCGTACGCGCGAAACGCCGCGGCAGCGTCTTCGCCCGGACGCTCCGCGCCCGAGCGCCCGCCGGCTCCAAGACTAATTAGTTTCTCCGCGATAATTAGCGTTCAGACAATAGAAGCGCGTCACTAACTCAGACTCGATCTCAGGCGAGCATGCCCGGGCAGGAGCTCGAGTTAAGCCCCGGCTCCGCTTTAGCCCCTCGCTTTTGTTTCAGCCGTCGCGAATCTCCCCGATTTCCCGCCCCCCCACGCGCCTGAAACACCCTCGCGAGCGAAAACCAACTTTTGAGGAAGAACGTCATCAGTCCAATTACGTGTATTAAAAATACGAAGAATGTCTTGTTAATTTTTTCCAATATACACTAATACATCCTGAATTCGAGAAAAAAATGGACGTTATTCACACCGGCCCGTTTTTTTTAGCATTTTTTTTAAATAACATTTTAACACTTTACCGCTTATGAACACGCCTAAATACACCGGTTAAATTGATATTTAGAATGTAGAGAAAAATCTAGTTATGCATTCAAGTTGACTAATCATTAACGGATATTCGATGTGTAAAATATAAAACACTTTTCACGGGTCGTTTTTTAACAATTAATGATAAAGTGAGAGAAAAGAAGGATATTCCAGTTTGCGGCAGGCGCCATGTCTAGAAACGTGACATCGCTGTCGTGTGACGGCTAAAAAAATATTTCATTGGTAAATACCAATTTATTTATAAGTTCGGTCTATCTAATTTTTTTTTCTCAGGTTGGCTAAAAACGTTGACACCTTTGAATTTTTCCTCCACCTATCTCACCTCTCAAAGCCCTGACGTTCTCCCTTAAACCTCGCGTACTTGGAAAAACGATCGACGAATTTATTCGGACTTCAAAACGATTCTACATTCTGTTGTGGAATTAATTTCCTGGTTCTGGATTTTATTATCTTAACGCGTATGTGCGTTAAAAAGTCAATAAAAAAACAAAATTGTTCCAGTTTTACTTTGTTCATTGTTTTTTATTTATTTATAATGGTATTTGGATTTCGATGTTTGGTAAATTGTTTCTATTTTGTATATTATATAGATATTGTTTTTTATAGATTCCAGAAGGCTTGCGTGAAATACGGAGTCCCGGACGTCGACTTGTTCCAGGCGGTCGATCTGATGGAGAGAAAGAACATCGCACAAGTCACGAACACAATTTTCGCCATTGGTCGTACTGTAAGTTGTTCATACTGTTTATATTAGGACTGTCGATATTAGGACTTTGAATTAAGAATGTATGAGTAATATTTTCAAAAATATAAGAATTTGATAAATTTTTGATATTTTGTTCTTAAGGAGGTATTAACGAAAGTCCGAAATTGAATTTTTTCTATTGAATTTTTTTTACGATACAGAATATTAATCCATTATCGATAAAATAAACGACAATTGTCTTGACATAGTATGTCCGACATAAGCCAGAGTCTTATGAGAAATCATTAGCATCCACTATTCAATCGAGAAAAAAAAATATTTGCAGAGAAACTTCAAACAATCTAAAATATCTCACGTGTTCATTAGTGTGCAAGGTTTAATTATTTACCATAAAATATATGGTCATCGAAATTTAATGATAATGTCACATGTCACTCATACATGAGTGAATCCAAGTCAAATTATAACCTAAAAATGAAAATCATTTTTTAACTATCTGTTAATATATTTTACATTTCAAAATGAGTATAGTTGATAAAAAAGATTTATTAAATCTTAAAAGTTATTTACTTTTACGCCTCATTTAAAAATAAGCCAAACAGTATCTCATTTGATTAGTAAGTATCGCTAATACCTCTTTTAGGTAGTTCTATCAGTACAGTCAAATAAAAAAATTGTATCTTAGTTTATTTCCATACAATATGGTTTTTCAGAAAAAGTTTAATAAGGTAGTTCTATCAGTACAGTCAAATTAAAAGTTTTTATTTCAATTTATCTCCATACCATGTGGTTTTTGAGCTTAAGTTTATTAAGAAAAGTTGTTGCAAATTGTTTCAAGAATGACATACTCAAAATTCAAGGTCATCCAAGATGATCTGTACTTGTTACGTATGTATGAAAATTAGAAAACTCAAAATCTTTGAGTTTCTTTAAAAAACTAAAGTTAATTTCTTAAATGTATTTCAAAGAGCTATGCAAAATTTCCAGAAGTTTCACTACTCAGAAGTTAAGATATTTAGAGTTGAAGATCGCAATATTTCACACGTGCTCTTATGAGAGACTGCAGAAAATAGTTATTTTTGACAATAAATATCTCGAGTTCTACGTAGAGAAACCTCTTTAATTTAATAGACAATTACATATTATTTCAAAGGAGGTTTTTACAAATTCTTAACAAAATTTTAAGAAAATGATTTTATGATAAAACTAAATTAAGCCATATAAAAAAAATGTGCCAAATTTGAAATCGTTTTACTGGATGGTTCAAGAGTTATCAAACCGTAAAGTTCTTAAAATTTAACATTGCTTCTTATGGATAATTCATAAGTTTGCTCTGAATACAAGTTTAAAAATATGAGATTCTTGTGAATTTTTTTTTTTAATTCGCAGCAGTGTTCATTTCGTATAGAAAAAGTTTCAAAACGTTTTACTAAAAACTTGTTATTTTAATTGTTTAAACAATAAAAAAAATGTTTACATTATTGTTAAAATATGTTCAAGTTGCTGATTGATAGTTAAATTCAGACTTAAAAAATTGGTAACTTTTTAGCAAAAGTCTGGGTTTTACGAATTAAAACTAATACCTAATACTTTATTTGAAAGTATAAATACGAAGATTTAAAAATATATTTTAAACATGTTTTATAATCAGTTACACATACAAAGTACGTTTCTGAGGAAGTACATGAAAATATTTATGCATACTCAAAATATCACTAAAAATCCAGACAAATTTTGAAAAAAATACTCTGCTCCAAATTTAAGATATCTATAAAATTGAAAGTTGTATACATTTAACATGCAGTATTGTTCGTGTTAATATTAGTAGTTAAAAAAATTTCATTGTAGCAATTATACGTTCATTTGCTTCATTTTGTATCTTTTTACATGATTTTACATTTTGTAAGACTTCAAACTGATAAATATCGTAAATTTAATTATTTTTGTCTTTTTTTTTTGGTCGTTTAGACTTACAGACATCCCGAATGGCGTGGACCTTGTCTCGGGCCGAAACCGGCCGAGGAGAACAGGCGAATGTTCACTGAAGAACAATTGAGAGCGGGTGAAGGCCTGATCGGTCTTCAGGCTGGCTAGAACAAGGGCGCGACTCAGGCCGGTCAGAACTTCGGAGCGACGAGGAAAATTTTACTCGGAAAGTAATTTTACACGAATCGAAAGAGAAACATCATTGTTTATGTAACTTGCATAATTGTGTTTTTATAATATCGTTAGGATATTTCGTGAGCCACGAGTATGGTTGTTAAATCTGTTAGGACTAATCTTACGTAATACAAGCTTTTGGATACTATTCGTCATTTCATTTATGAATAAATGTTCACTTGATTCGAAGACGTTATGTGTTACGTTCTTCAATCGTGGTAACTGCTGAAATGTTGTCCTTAAATTATAAATTTAAGAAAAACTATACATCAGCGAATAAAATTGATTGAATGTAAATAAACCAATTAACCAAAATAAACAAGATAAAAAATGAATAAACCAAAAGTTTAAAATTGCTTCGAAAGCGATTATTTCATCAAATATTCAATATACAGAAAAATTGTCTAGAAAATATTGTATGATTCATGAAGTTTAATTTGCGTTGTCAAAATAAAAATACATCGATCGAAATTGAATGGTAACTGTGAAACTTGGAATATGTTTGTAAAATTTGAAATGGTGTGAAATAAAACATCGATTCTCATTAATGTTAATAATCAGGGTTCATTTCGAATATAATTCCACCCATCGACCCATTTATTATTTTTTTCATAATATAAATATGTGTATGTATTGTTTTTTCTATACTAGCCATATTTTTCATATAGCGTTGAACTATCGGGACATCTACATATTTAAAGGTTTTAGTACTTATTTATTATAAATATTGTTTAAAATTAAGACATAAGATGGGTTTTGGATCGCTGAGATATCAGACAATCATTTAAATGTGACTTCAAAGCAGAATTTTCGTTTGAATGTTATCCTATATTTAAAAAGACATGAGGCCTCTAATCGATTAATCGGAATAGAGCGCATTATGTGGAGCACATTGACTTTTGACAAATCTTTACTCATTAAAAAAAATTTAACGTGCGCTGCTTTAGAAATAATGACCTTGATGTTATAACCATTAATTTCGTCTCGAAAAAATTTTCAGGAATTACCCATCATAAAGTGGATATCGTCGAAGACACGAAAATATATCGCCACTTGAAATTTTGAGATCTTCCTATTTTTGAATCTTGCAAAATTAGGCTGGAGGTCCTTGAACACGCTAAATTTTCTCAGCTCACTTTTATTATAACTTGTACGTGCTATAATGTTAGAAAAACTTGCAACAAATATTTCTACTATTTATATAAAATATACCTGAGAAAATATACTTGAATAGTTCGGGGATAGTAAACATAAAAAAAAAGAGGAAATTAGTCGAGCGTAATGAGCGTAACGAAAAAAATGTTCAAATTTTCGTTAATCCCTCGGTCATTATTGTTTCCATGGTGATCAGTCGAGGTCGAGGGAGAAAACCGATTAAGGTGTTAATTACTTGAATTTTCGACTGGATTTTGAATCAGTAGGTCGGTAGAAAATGTTGGGGTAAGACGTATCGGGTCTTACAAGGTAGTTCGTTACCGAAAAACATTTCATTGCAATTTGACAAGCTCAATTGAGTGTCAGCGTTATTTTGAATCATACGAAAAGTGAATAGTGTTTCAAGTATTTCAAATTTATAATATCGTTTCGAAATACTTCAAAAAATGTCAGTGTGGATAAAAGTGACGTCCAATTGATGCAAATAATCTCGATCCTCCTATTTTATTCTACATAGTATTATTTCTGTTACATAAAACGTATCCAGTCTTTTAAATTCGCTCGAACATTTTTTTTATAGCGGTTTTGCTTCGAATAATCAGATTTTTCATCATAAATTAATAGTACTATATATTTTCATTTACTCATATAATATTTGATGATCCGGTTTTAACTTGATTTAAAGAAAAAAAGAAAAAAATATTGAGTTTTGTATGGTGTGGTGAATAAAGTGCAAGGCCTACGGAACATATTGAGCAGATAATTAGGGAGATTCGCATCGTCTCTGAATGAATCACCCTTAATAAAGTTGATTTCGTTAAGAGAAAGGTAAGACATTGCAAATTAAAATTTTCATGGATCTCCAAGACCCAGTGTGACTCACCGAATTTCTTGAAATTTTTTTTTCGACTTTAAGAGTCTATTCTATCGGAAATTTCCCGTAAATAACGAAAATAATATTTATTCAGGGCGGAATCCATGAATTCATATTGAACAATTAAAAAAACGGATCGAAAAGTCAATTTTTTCGATTTTTCAATATGAATTCGTGGATTTCGCTCCAAATAAGTAGCATTTTTGTTATCTACAGGAAAAATCTGATCAAATAGTCCCTTAAAATCGAGAAAAAAAAATTCAAAAATTTTTGCTTATTTTTGAAGGTATACTTTCTATTTTTTCAAAAATCTTCGAAGGGTAACTTTTTAAAAAATGGATGGATTAACGTGATTCTTGCGCCATTCGCTTTATTTTACAAAAAACTTTAAGAATCACACATAATAAAGTTGATTTTGTGAAGAGACAGAAAAGATGTGGCCAATTGAAATTTTCATGGGTCCACGAGACCCAGTGTGACTCACCAAATTTTTTGAAATTTTTTTATTTCGATTTTAAGAACCTATTCGATCAGAAGTTTCCCATAGATAACGAAAATGATAATTATTCACGGTGAAATCCAAGAATTCATATTGAATGAGCCAAAAAATTGACTTTTTGATCAGTTTTATTAATTTTTCTATATTAATTCTTGGATTGCGCCCGTTATAAGAAATATTATTCTCTTTTAAAAAAGACATGAAGCTCATAATCAATTTATCGGAATAGAGCGTATTATGCGAAGTTGTATGAAGTATTGTACAATTCTAGAAGAATTGTAAAATATCAATTCAAACATGTTGAAAATGAAAAAGTGGTCGCGTTGCTGCTCGTAAAAATAAAAATAAGTGAAAAAACCTTATCCATGGTTAATTATCGGGCGGTTTACATTATCTACTTGCTTTTTTTGGTATATGGACGTGTGGGACTCCTGCTATTTTCAGGTTAATTTTCTTAAATGTTCCTTAATTGATCTTAAAAAATTTGTAAATTCAGTATATAGTCAATACACCAACTAATAATTATTTGTATAAATAATACCATAATTTCTACAATAACTACTTAGAAACACGAAGAATATTTTTCACTTGGATGTATGAGCGATATTTTTAAAAATATGAGAATTTGATGAATTTTTAGTATTTTATTCTTACGGGGGTAGGCCACTCTAAAATTTTTGAAAAATCGATTTCTTTTTTTTCTTTTTAATGGTCCCCTAGGACCTCAAAAATAATCTCCCAAAAGTCATGGCTGGAAAAAATCTTTAAGGTAGGAGCCGCGTGAAATCGTTTGAGACAGAATTTCTTTTAAAAATTGGCACAAATCTTCTTTGAGGTCATGTCGAAATGTATGCCAAATTTTATGAAGCTTTACCATCTAGTGATCGAGATACAGTTCACTACCCCAATAAGAACGCAAAAGCCCCCAAGGGGAAGATTTTTATGGCCCCCCACTCCGTGCGCGCTTCGCGCTCGGTGACTCG
>JAPYYW010006255.1:0-10833 GCA_030522545.1 Cremastinae sp. A BG-2022a
AAATTATTTTTCAACTTTTTTCGCTAAAATTTGGCATACATTGAGATTAATGTGATACCTAACTTGTGACCAAATTTTAATAACATTCATCGTCTAGAATTAGAGATATTCATTTTTGAAAATCGGTTTTTTTCGTAACTTCTCATAAGACCGCGTGTTAAAAGTTACAATTTTACACAATTTATATCTCGATATCTACTCGATGAAACTTCCTCTAATTTTGCGAATCTTTTAATAAGATGTCAAAGAACGTCAATATAAATTTTCAATAGATTATCTTGAAAATAATTTCCCTTGATGATTTTTGCTTTTATTTTACACGTAAGATGAATGCGCGCGGGCGAAGATACGATCGAACCTCTTTATTAAGTCATTCTTCTTATACTTTGAAGAAATTTAGCTATACAATATGAAATCAATATTTTTTATTAATTAAACGCACTAATTTTTCATGTCATAATTTTATAATTTTATCCAAACTGATTCAAAAAGCAGTTTTTTGACATGTTCAATGTGAATTCTTGGATTTTGTCTCGAATAATTAGCAATTTCGTTATCTACGTGAAATTTTCGATCAAATAGGCTCTTAAAATCGAAAAAAAATTTCAAAAAGTTTGGTGAGTCACACTGGGTCTCGTAGACCCATAAAAATTTCAACTTGCAATATCCTTCCTTTCTCATGACAAAATCAACTTTATTAAGAGTGATTTTTAAAGATTTTTACAAAACGAAGCGAATGGCGCTGGAATTATGTTAATGCATCAATTATTGAAAAAGTTATGACGCCTTGAAGATTTTTGAAAAAATGTACCTTAAAATTGTACCTTAAAAAATACGCAAAATTTTTTGTTTTTTTTTCAATCGATTTTAAGACCTTATTCGATCGGAAATTTCCCGTAGATAATGAAAATACTACTTATTCGGGGCGAAATTCAAGAATTCATATTGAAAAATTGAAGAAACTGATCTAAAAATCCATTTTTTGGCTTGTGCACCTAGTGAGGGTACCCGAATTCCACGAAAAATTATTGAGAGCCCGCACTGTATTCAATGTTTCAAAGGAAGCAACGATGTACATTTATTTATTTTTATACAAAATTCAGACGAGCCTGGCAAGCCTGGAAAACCGGAAATCTTCGACTACGACAACATGAGCGTTTCCCTTCGATGGGAAAAACCGGAAAAAGATGGAGGCAGGCCGATAACTCACTATACCGTCGAGATGAAGGACAAGTTCTCCCCAGACTGGACGGAATGTGCCAAAACGACAGATGCCACTCCGGAGATCAAGGTCGAAGGATTGAAGGAAAAAATGGTCTATCAGTTCCGAGTCCGAGCTCACAACAAAGCTGGTCCATCTCAGCCCAGCGAGCCTACGGATAATCACATCTGCAAGCACAGAAACCGTGAGAAAAAAAAAATTTTAACTCGTCAAAAACTGATTTTCGATCATTTTAAATAAATACAAAATTTGTATCCATTTAGTCAAACCGAGAATCGATCGCACGAATTTGAAATCGGTCATCATCAAGGCTGGAAGAACACACAAATGGTCTGTGGATATAATCGGCGAACCGCCACCAACCACCAATTGGATCTGGCGCGACAATATTCCTCTCACGACTACCGAGCGAATAAAAATCGATAACGTCGAGTATCACACTGATTTCACTATCGTAAACGCGACTCGTAAGGACACTGGAAAGTACACACTGGTTGCTGAGAACGTAAACGGAAAAGACCAAGAATCCGTCGAACTGACAGTACTCGGTGGGTTTTACACTTTTATTTTAAAAAACTAATAGAATCCATGATTTTTTTCTGTGATTCGTGTTCATTTAACAAATTTTTTTCATCGGTTAATTTTCAAACGAATCTTTTCTGCAGGAAAACCGGACGCTCCTAAAGGCCCGCTGGTCGTTTCCGACGTGACGAACACGACGGCGAAGGTGAAGTGGGAGAAACCCGAAGACGACGGTGGTGTTCCGATCAAGGAATACGAAATCGAGAAATACGACACGAAAACGGGAAAATGGGTTCGCTGTGGAAAAGTTCCTGGCGACACTCCGAACACAGAGTTCCAGATTACCGGACTCAACCCGGGAAGCGCGTATCTATTCCGAGTAACCGCTATCAACGACGAAGGCGATTCTGAGCCGCTGACCAGCGAAAAACCTGTCGTCGCCAAGAATCCTTTCGGTAGGTTATTTTTTTTTTTCATTCTCTAATAACACAGTTTCGAATCATTTTTTTTTTATTAAATATTTTCCTTCAGACGAACCAAACGCTCCGGGAACTCCGGAGATAACCGATTACGACAACGAGTCCGTCAGCCTGAAATGGACGGCTCCGGATTCCGACGGTGGTGCACCGATCGAGAAATATATAATCGAGAAGAAAGATCGTTTCAAACCCGATTGGGAGAAGGCCATGGAAGTTCCGGCCACCGGCGACCTGGCTGCTCGAGTCACAGGACTCAAGGATCGCGGTGAATACCAATTCAGGGTAATCGCCGTGAACAAAGCTGGAACCTCGCCGCCCTCGGACGCGTCCAAGATGCAGATGGTCAAGCACAAAGCTCGTAAGTTTTAGTCAGGGTTGCGAAAATAGTAATGGAAAAAAAATCCATTAACCATTACATTATTAATGCGTAATGGAATATTCACCATTACTCATTACGTGTTGTAATGAGTAATGGTGAATTACTCCATTACTAATGAGTAATGTAATGTGTAATGGATTATTCACCATTACTCATTACATAATTACATATTGTAATGAGTAATGGATTATTCCCCATCACTCATTATATATTGTAATGGGTAATGATCAATAATCCATTACCCATTACAAAATATAATGAGTAATGGTGAGTTACTCTATTACATTACATGAGTAATGGTGAATTACTCCATTACATTACATGAGTAATGGTGAATTACTCCATTCCTCATTACAACATGTAGTGCGTAATGGTGAACAATTATAGATTACATCATTTTTGTCAATATTTTCATGGTAAATATTATATTTTATTTTTTTGTATATATTATTTTAACCAGATCGCTTTATCGTGTTTTAAAAGTCCATCTAATGTTGACAATTCCCTTTCCAATCTCATTTTGCCAAATTTTACACCGATTTTCAGCTCGAAACTCCGAAAACATCCTTATTTTTCATAAACAAATTGAATTTGTTTATAAAAGTCCATCTAATGTGAACAATTCCCTTTCCAATGTCATTTTGCCAAATTACATCGATTTTCAGCTCGAAATTCCGAAAAAATCCCTATTTTGCATAAACAAATTGAATTTGTTTATAAAAGTCCATCTAATGTTAACAATTCCTGATGAGCCATGCTATAAGAGATGAAAAATCAATACATGACTAAAAAATACACAATATATTGAATATATTGTATTAGGTAATAAAAACTGCCTCTATTACTCACTGAAAAATGTAGCGAGTAATGGAGACCACCGGTTCCATTACTCATTATAGAAGTAATGGATAATGGAGACCGATTCCATTACTCATTAAAAAATGTAATGGATAATGGAAAGAACTCCATTACTCATTAAAAAAGTAATGGGTAATGGAAAACGACTCCATTACTCATTAAAAAATGTAATAGATAATGGAAAGTAACTCCATTACTCATTAAAAAAGTAATGGGCAATGGTGAATATTCCATTACACATTACTGTCAGTAATGAGTAATGAAAACGTAATTTAGTAAATATTTGGACGATGGCAAAACATTTTCTAACAATCGAGTTAAAAATAATTTTGGTTTCTCTCCTCATAGTCAAACCAAGGATCGACAGAACGAACTTGAAACCGATAATCGTGAGAGCTGGAAAACCCATAAAGTACGACGTCAACGTCCAGGGTGAACCTCCACCAGAGATAACTTGGTACCATGCCAACGAGCTGGTCAAATCCGCTGGCAACATCAACATCGAGAACGTTGAGTACAACACGAAACTTTCAATCACCGACAGCATCCGAAAGAACACGGGAGTTTGGAAAATCAAAGCTGTCAACGCCTCGGGCGAGGATGAAGCTGAGGTCGAGGTTACAGTTTTGTGTAAGTTTTTTAAATCTTTAAATATTTAATGAAGTGAATGATGTGATAAAATGAAGTGATGAAACGAGTTGTAACGATTTTTTAAAATATTTCAATAATTTAAAAATAATTTTAGCTGCACCTGGAAAACCAAAGGGCCCGCTGAAGGTCTCGGATGTGACGAAGAGCGGCTTGAAGTTGAAATGGGAGAAACCGGAGGACGATGGTGGCAAGCCAATTACTGGCTACCAAGTGGAAAAGCTGGACAAGTCTACAGGTCGCTGGGTACCCGTGGGACGAACGAACGACACGGAAATGGACGTGAAAGGTTTGACGGAGGGTCACGAGTACGAGTTCCGAGTAAAAGCGATAAACGAGGAAGGCGAGTCCGAGCCATTGACGACCGAGGGTGGCGTCGTGGCGAAGAATCCGTTCGACATCGCCGGAAGACCCGGAATTCCGGAATTCGAGGACTGGGACGTGGACAGAGTGGACCTGAAGTGGACGCCGCCAAAGGACAACGGTGGAGCGGCCATAACTGGTTACATAATCGAGAAAAAAGAGAAATTCTCGACGCACTGGGAAGAAGCAGTCGTGACGGATTCGCCGGAGCCGAAAGGACGAGTTCCGGGACTGAAGGAAGGAGCGACGTATCAATTCCGGGTGCGAGCTGTGAACAAGGCCGGACCTTCGGAGCCGAGCGACCCGACGAAGCCTCACGTCGCGAAAGCTCGCTTCCTGAAGCCTCACATAAACAGGGACAAGCTTCAGACGGTGAGAGTGAGAGCGAGCCAGCACGTGAAGCTGGACGTCGACGTAAAGGGCGAGCCGCCTCCAACGATAACTTGGACCTTCAAGGATCAAACGCTCATGAACAATCCGAACTGCAAGATCGAGAACGAGGATTACAACACGAAACTGATGCTTTCTCACACGACGAGAAAGGACACGGGAAAATACACGATAAAGGCCGTCAACGATTCTGGCGAGGACGAGGCTGACGTCGAGATAATAATCCTGGACAAGCCTGGCAAGCCGGAGGGTCCTCTGGAGGTCGTCGACGTTCACAAGGAGGGCTGCAAGCTCAAGTGGAACAAGCCGAAGGACGACGGGGGCTTGCCGCTCTCGAGCTACGTTATCGAGAAAATGGATGTTACTTCCGGTCGCTGGGTTCCCGCTGGAATCTGCGATCCTGATAAAACCGAGCACGTCGTGACCGGCCTCGAGCCCGGACACAAGTACGAGTTCCGTGTGAAGGCCGTCAACGAGGAAGGAGAGTCCGAACCCCTCGCGACCGACACAGCGATCGTCGCGAAGGATCCTTTCAACGCACCGGGCTCTCCGGGCTTGCCGGAGATAATCGACTGGAACGAGAACAGCGTGACCCTGAAATGGGAACCTCCGATCAGGGACGGTGGCGCTCCGATTACAGGATACATCCTCGAAATGAAAGAGAAATTCGGCACGAGTTTCGTAAAAGCTGCGGAAACTTCGGGACCGCAGTGCAAGGGAGTCGTGCCTCGTCTCGTGGAAGGTAATCAGTATCAATTCCGCGTGAGAGCCGTCAACAAGGCCGGACCCGGAGAACCGAGCGAGGCGACGAATCCGCACACCGCGAAGGCTCGTTTCCTCAAACCGCACATAGATAGGACAAATTTGCAGGCCATCATCGTCAAGGTTGGTCTCGTGGTCAACCTGGACGTCAACATAATCGGTGAGCCACCTCCAACGGTGACCTGGTTCTTCAAGGAAGCCGAGCTCAAGACCGACGAGACTTATCGAATCGACAACATCGATTACAACTCCAAATTCTTCATAATGAAGGCGAAGCGAAATCTCACTGGTAAATACGTAATAAAAGCGCAGAACGAGGTCGGCGAGGATGAGGCCGAGGTCGACATCACGGTTCTCGGCAAGCCAGCGAAACCGAGAGGCCCGCTTGATGTTTCGAACGTGACGAAACACGGATGCAAGCTCAAGTGGAAGAAACCGGAAGACGACGGTGGCTCGCCGATCGAGTACTACGAGATCGAAAAGCTGGATCCGCTTTCGGGAGCTTGGATATCCTGTGCAAGATCGACGGAGCCCGAAGCCAACATAACTGGCCTTCTCGAAGGAAAACCGTACAAATTCCGCGTAAAAGCGGTGAACAAGGAGGGCGAGTCAGAAGAGCTCGAGGCTGACAAATCGATCATCGCAAAGAATCCGTTCAACGAGCCCGACAAGCCGGGACGTCCCGAGATAAAGGACTGGGACAGAGACTTCGTGGACCTCGAGTGGAAGGCCCCGATGGACGACGGCGGAGCTCCGATCGAGAAATACATTATCCAGATGCGAGACAAGGACGGAAGACAGTGGGTCGACGCCGCGATGGTAGTCGGGGACCGAACGAACGCCAAAGTAACGGAAGGAATCGAGCCGAACCACGAGTACGAATTCCGGGTGGTCGCCGTAAACAAGGCCGGACCGAGCGATCCCAGCGACGTGTCCAAGAGCGTGGTGGCCAAGCCGAGGTTCCTGGCTCCTCGAATAGATCGCAAGAATTTGCAGAAGAAGACGCTGCGCGTCGGACAGATGCTCAAGATGGAAGCCGACATCCAGGGCGAGCCTCCGCCATCGGTGACCTGGACACTGGCAGGAACCGTCCTGAAGAGCATGGACCGTCTGACGATCGAGAACGAGGAGTATCACACTCTCTTCACGCTGAACAAGGTTAAACGCCTCGACGCCGGAACTTACACGGTTACGGCGAAGAATGACAGTGGAACGGACCAGGTCGAGGTCGAGGTACTAATTCTGAGCAAGCCGAGCAAGCCGAAGGGCCCTCTTGACGTGTCGAACGTCACGGCGGAGGGCTGCAAGCTCAAGTGGAACAAGCCCGACGACGACGGAGGCGAGCCGGTTGATCATTACGTCATCGAGAGGATGGACGTGGACACAGGTCGGTGGGTTCCCTGCGGCACGAGCAAGACCCCGGAAGCCGAGATAACCGGACTGAACGAGGGCAAGGATTACCAGTTCCGAGTCAAGGCCGTTAACGCCGAGGGAGAATCGGAACCGCTCGAGACGGACGTTCCCACGACGGCGAAGAATCCGTACAGGGAACCGGACGCCCCGAGCAAGCCGGAAATCAGGGACTGGTCGAGACGTCACGCGGACCTGAAATGGAAACCGCCGAAGAACGACGGAGGCGCGCCGATCGAGAAGTACATTATCGAGAAAAAGGACGCTTATGGAAAATGGGTGAAAGCTGCCGAAGTTCCCGGAGACCAGACCAACGGTACCGTGGAAGATTTGATCGAGGGTCAGAAATATCAGTTCAGGATCAAAGCCGTGAACAAGGGAGGCGTCGGCGCGGCGAGCGACCCGAGCGAGGTCCTGACCGCGAAGGACCGATTCGCGGCTCCGAAGATCGATCGAACCAACTTGAGGGACATGACGATCAAGGCCGGAAATCATATTCGTCTCGACGTCAAGGTCACCGGAGAGCCTCCGCCATCCAAGGTTTGGTATCTCAACAAAGTCAAGCAGGAAGATCGCGACCTGGTGACGATCGAGGTTGACAGCTACAGAACCAAGTTCATGGTCTCGGCGGCAACGAGAGCGCACTGCGGAACTCTCACGCTCAAGGCAGAGAACGATTCGGGCAAGGACGAAGCTTCCATCGAGATCATGGTTCTCGACAAGCCTGCCAAGCCCGAAGGCCCTCTAAAAGTCAGCGATATTCACAAGGAGGGTTGCCAGCTCAAATGGAATCCACCTCTGGACGACGGCGGTGTTCCCATCGAGCACTACGTCGTCGAGAAGATGGACATCGAGACCGGACGTTGGGTTCCCGTTGGTAGGACCAAGGACACCAACCTCGAAGTTGAAAATCTCGTACCGGGACAGGAATACAAATTCAGAGTCGCCGCTGTCAATGCCGAGGGTGAATCCGAACCTCTGGTTACGGAAACCAGCATCGTGGCCAAGAATCCATTCGGTAAGAATAATTTTTTTAAGAATTAAGGTAAACGTCCCAACAGATGGACATTAGGCTGGTCCAAAAAAAATGACTAACTTTATTTTTTCGCAGACATTCGTTTAATATTTTCGTAGTGATAAAAAAGATGTCACACCAAGTTTCAGCCCTTTAAAAAATTTTTTAGAGATGACGATATCCAATTTTTTATTTCCCATTTAAATAACATAGGAAAAATTTTTTTTTCATTCAGAATTTTATAGCTCGATAAAGATGTAACTTACATATATGGCCTTACATATTGTTGTAGAAAATTTGACGCTCTACAAAAAAAGGTTTCTTGTAATATTTCGATAAATTGACTCCGTCAAAAGTTATTCAAGATTGAAGTTTAAATTTTGTAAAAATTCATCTTTACATATATGTATAAATCTGTATAATCCCCGTAAAATATTATGAGTTTTTTTTGTAAAAAATTTTATAACTTAAGAAGTTTTTTTTTACTAAAAAAACTCAATTGAGGTGAGTTATTTTTTAATATACTAAATAAATGCAAAATTACTATAACATATTTTCTATAACATATTTTATACAGATTTACACATGTAAAACTGAATTTTTACGCAATTTCTATTTTAATCTTGAATAACTTTTGAAAAAGTCAATTTATCGAAATATTACAAGAGACCTTTTTTGTAGAGCGTCAAATTTTCTACAAAAATATGTTAGGGCATATATGTGAATGACTACGTCATTGAATTACAAAATTTTGAATGAAAAAAAAATTTCCAATATTATTTAAATGAAAAATAAAAAATTGAAAATCACCATCTCTAAACATTTTTTTAAAGGACTGAAATTTGATGTGGCATCTTTTTTCATCATTCGAAAGATATTAATCGTGTGCCCACGAAAAAAAAATAGTCATTTTTTTGGACCACCCTAATGGACATGTCCCAATAGTTGGACAATTTTGCTGTATTATTTTTAATATCAGAATTATTTTTATCTCAATAAAATCATATGGATTACTTTTCATATACAATGAAGTTTATTTTTCATAACTTTAATTTATCGGAACAAACTTGCTGAACCCTAGAGATAGGGTCGATTTTCTGTCCAATTATTGGGACATCCTACATATTCAAACGTTCAAGTATTTATTTACTAAAACTATTATCTAAAATTAACACATAAAAAGAATTTTGGATCACTAAAATATCAGACAAAAGTCAAGATGTGAATTAGAAGCAGATTTTTTTGTTTGAATATTTTTTTAAACAAAGATAAAGTGTGAGAACCTTTATCTATCCAACTATTCGAATCTTTACCTTATAACCAATTTAAAAAAATTTATAAATCATTGATACTAATTTTCTAATATATCTTGAAACTCAGATGAACCCGGCGCACCTGGTCGTCCCGAGGCAACCGACTGGGACAAGGATCACGTCGACCTGAGATGGACTCCACCGTTGAAGGACGGCGGATCTCCAATCACCGGTTACGTGATCGAGAAGCGAGAAAAGGGCTCGCAACGTTGGGTTAAAGCCGGTGAAACCGGGCCCGACGAGTGCAAGGGCCGAGCTGAAAACTTGGACGAAGGTGCGGAGTACGAATTCCGCGTGAGAGCAGTAAACGCTGCTGGTCCTGGTGAACCATCGGACGCGAGCAAATCGATCGTGGCCAAGAGCCGAAAGGGTACCTAATAATTTTCTACATATTACCATTCATGAAACTATCAAATAAAAAATTTATACGTTATTAAATTATTTGTTAAATTAATTAATAATAATATTTATTTTAATTACCAATTTTCTATATATTACCAATCATGAAACTATCAAATAAAAAATGTATACGTTATTAAATTATTTGTTAAATTAATTAATAATAATATTTATTTTAATTACAGTTCCACCAAAGATCGACAGACGCAATCTCCGTGACGTCCAAGTTCGAGACGGCGAACGTTTCCACTTCGACGTCAAAGTCTCGGGTGAACCGGCGCCGGATTGTACCTGGGTGATCGATGAAAGAAGCATACAGATCACGACTCACAGAAGAGTCGTAAATGAGCCTTACAACACCAAATTCTTCAACGACAGAGCTGAGAGAAAAGATACAGGAATTTATAAAATTACTGCGATTAATCAGTACGGAACTGATACGGCCGAGGTCGAAGTTATCGTGATCTGTTAGTAGAAACTCATTTTTCGCACTGTTTTCCTCGCAGATAAAAATATGGAAGGAAAACTGAATTTTATTTCTTGTAAATTTACAGCAAAGCCTGGCAAACCGGAGGGTCCCTTGGAAGTTTCTGACATTCACAAGGACGGATGTACTCTGAAGTGGAAGAAACCGAAGGACGACGGTGGCGAGCCCATCGAGTGTTATCTCGTTGAAAAATATGATCCGGATACGGGTGTTTGGCTGCCTGTTGGCAAGACGGTTGGACCGGAAATGAAGGTGGAAGGATTGACCCCAGGTCACGAATACAAATTCCGGGTGAAGGCTATTAACAGCGAAGGAGAGTCGGAGCCTCTGGAGACTTATGGATCCATCATTGCTAGAGATCCATTCAGTAAGTCTTATTTCAAGATATTTAATTTTTTTCAGATAAAAAATATTAAGGTAGTTCTATAGGTACAGTCAAATCAAAAGTTTTTATTTTAATTTATCTCCATACCATGTGGTTTTTGAGCTTAAGGTGGTTGGTCTGTGACAGTCAAATCCAAAAGTTTCTCCCGTTTTGATGACGTTTTTCTGACGTTCACAATGATTTGCGAGATTAATTTTATTA
>JAPYYW010006272.1:0-12457 GCA_030522545.1 Cremastinae sp. A BG-2022a
TTGAAGATTTTTGAAAAAATGGAAAGGGGTATACCTTAAAAAATTCGCAAAATTTTTCGAATTTTTTTTTCTCAATTTTAAGAGCGTATTCGATCGGAAATTTCCCGTAGATAACGAAAATGCTACTTATTCGGGGCGAAATTCAAGAATTCATATTGAAAAATTGAAAAAACTGATCCAAAAGTCAATTTTTTTGCTCATTCAATCTAAATTTTTGAATTTCGCTCTGAATAATTATCATTTTCGTTATCTACAAGAAATTTCCGATCAAATAGACTCTTAAAAACGAAAAAAAACAATTTCAAGAAAATTGGTCTCCGGGACCCATGAAAATTTCAATTTGTGATATATATTTTCTTTCTCTTGACCAAATCAACTTTATTAAGAGTGAATCTTAAAGTTTTTTTTTTCAAAACGAAGCGAATGGCGCAAGAATTACGTTAATACACCAATAATTAAAAAAGTACTCTACAATTCAATATATAATAAAATTTATCATGAAAATTCTCTCCATGTATAATAAATAAAAGCAAAAAAAAGGGCGGATTGTAATATTAGGGAATAATCGGTGTGTGTAACGTTCTAGTCGGGTAAATCCTTAGCTCGCGGAGTGGCAGAGAGAGAGAGAGAGAGTACTCGGGTCGCAACGACAGGATATAGCACAGAGGCTCGTGGTTCGGCGTGCATACGATCGCGAACGTCCCGAACCTATATTCCGAGTGTACTCGGCGGAGACCGCATGCGGTATCTGTTCATCTGGTGCCTCGCGGTACAACTCCCTCCCCAACCCTCGTAGTCTTCCCCATCGAGGGATCTCTTCCGGCGACGACACTGTGCAGCGTCGAGGCACTTCCAGTCAAGAGAGCGTACCGCGTCCGACGCGGGGGGTTGGGAAGAGCGGAGGGGCTGAGACGAGGAGAATATCGCGCAAATTTGGAGAATTTTGCGCGCGCGCATGTGCGTATATATACTCGTGTGTGTACTCGCTCCGTATCATTTCCTCGCGCTTCGAACCGAGGCCGACAAATCCTCCCGCGGGCTGTATCTCTCGCGGTCGGGAGGAAAGAGAAAGAGAGGAGCGCGAGGAGGGGATGGAGGATTAAGGCAGGTAGCTGAAGGGCGAGGTGGAAGCCGGGGAGGTTTCGCAGCAGAAGAGGCACAAGCACATTTCTCTGAAATACGAGGTCCCCGGGAGCATAAACGCCGTTACTATTCCCACAAGTTGTAACTGGTGTTAATTATTGACTTGATATATTCGCGGGTGCAGGAGAGAGCGAGGGAGAGACCCCGAGAACGGTGGGATAACGCGAGAGGGCGAGAGGGATGAAAGAAGCCCGGGTTAAAGGGATGAAAGTTGGGAAAGCCGGGCGGTATGACGCGAGAGAGCGAGACGCCGGCGAAAATCGCCGCTTGCCGGAGCTCAGGGAGAAAGAGAGAGAGAGATTGAAGTTATTCATGCGACGCGCGCGGATCCGATATCTGATTATCGTTCGTCTTGGGACGATATCGCTAATAATTAAACGTCGAGCGGCACACAGCGCTTCTTCCTACGCCCTCTCGATCTCTCGCTCCCTGCGCCCATTCGAGAACCCTCCGCCCCCGCTTTCTGCGACGCTTGCAAGATTTAAACGGGTTTTGTTGTGTATACCCGGCGCCGTGTTACGTGCGTTCTGCGATCGCTTTATTCACGATTACACTCTGTGCATCCCGTCTTCATCGACGAGGATCCCGTGACCAACGGAATTCGAAACTCCGCATCCTCGAGACGAAAATATTTTTTTTCGTCATTTTACTAAAATTTAATGGTTTCCTTTTTTCTGAGTCTTTTCTCGCATCCAAAGGGTGCGTTCTATCCTTATACAATCGCAATGGTAATATATTTTTAATATCATTTTGATCATTCATGGATAATCAGTGGAAGAAAATTTTTACGAGATTTGGTATAGTTAAGAAATAAAGGATTAAAAATAATTTGATAGAAAATTTAGAATTTTTTCTCTATAAGCATTTAGGAATATCTTTGAAAAATTTTAAAGATCAGAAAGTCTGTTCTTGCAGAAATAAATAATGAGAGCTAAATTTTTTTAAAATTATTTATCAAAAGCTAATATCTTACGAAAGATAATTAATATGGACGTATAATTAAATGAATAATCTATACCATTGAAACATCTTTTTGGAATGTTTCTATACATATTGTTTATCATTTCCTTAACTTACAATTATTAATAATTAATAGTACATTATCTCAAAAATGTTATGGAGATCTTCAACATTCTTGTCGTTATGAATCTGTAACGTAAAAATTTATAAAACGCATTATTTTCATTTTTAGACGTGTCCACGTTGAAAAACTTGAAGTTATACAATAATAATACGAGCGTTGCTGCCAAAAAATGGCAAAGAGAGGCTGAAGAGAAAAAAAATGAAGAATTTTTTATGGTCCCGAGAGAAAAATCATCCATAGCGAATTTTGCGGAGGCTGACGCGACGCTTATCATACTACTTCTGGGAGGAGGGGGAAAAAAAGAGTTAATCCCTATCGAGGGGGTGCGGCGAGGAAAAAAGTTGAGAAAATATGTTTTCTCTAATGCCGTGACTTTAATGCTGTACACCCGGGCGGCTCTTCTGGCTTTCATGACTGCAGTCACACACCGGCGGAGAAAAAGGAGCGCGCGGGAATTGCGAAAGTAGTAGAGCGCAGGGAGCGACTTTCGCGATTTTTTTTTGTATTATTTTTTTCCCCTTTCTATTTTTTTTTTCGCTGTACTTTTTTAGCTCTGTCTCTTTATCTCCGTCTCTCGCTCTCCTGCTTAAGCCGTAAGTGTGAAATATGGTTAAACCGCCCAAGGGAACTTCTTCTTTCCTCTTTAATTATTGAAGGCGCTTTCATAATTGACGAACTCCAGAGTAGCCGTCATCACGACTTTTCTCGCACATCGCAAACACTTTTTAGCGTAACTTTCATCCCCAGGATTCCAACAAGAGAAAGGGGACCGAGCAGCCTCCCCCCGAGCGACTTGACTATTACAATTAACGAAGTTTCACCGTCGACGAAACTTACCTCGTAACTGACCGTGTGACTCGTGGTTTCATTTTTTTCACCCCTTTTTCTCTCCCATTTCACTCCACCGCGGCTCGTTTCCTTCCAAAGTGGATCTGCCTCCGGAATAATACAAACGTCATCTTTTTTGCACCATTTTTTTTTTCGATTGAGCACAAAATTAACAATGAATTTTTTATTTTTTTCCTTCTCGCGTCACATTTTTCAGGTATATTTTCACTCGGCGTGATTAAAATTCATTTGGTATTATGAGAGTTTGCTCTAATTGGAGAACCAATTCACGAGGCTGATTTCATTTAGCTTTCTTTAAATCTTTTTTTATGTATATACTTCATTTATTTCTGCTCGAGAGGTTCGTGGATGAAGGTAAAGCACAAGATAAGAGGGCTCGCTGGCATGTAACTAAATTGAATGTTTCGCTTGAAAGGAAATACATTTGTAAATGAAACGGTCATGAGCGTATACGCCCAAGGCCATTCAATCTAAGCTCCAAGAAGGGAGAAGGGAAGGGCGCGAGGGAGCACTAGACCTTTTCGTTTTCTCGCGTTACCCAGAAATATCTGTATCCCGTACACTCTATTTGCAATCGAAAAAGCTCCATGAACTAAAATCCAACGATCTATTCTTCGCCTTCGAGCACACAAGAACGCGTTTTACCTCCAAGTCTTTGTATTCGCGACTTGATAAAAGCAGATTAAATGCAAACCTAATGTGAGTCAGATCATTTTAAAAATAAATATATTTCTCTCAATAAAAATTTTAAAACAATGACTTTAAACAACGATGAGTTTAATTTTTTTTAACGTTTGAAGGACACGAGCTTTTCTCATGGATTTTCCAATAAAATTCTCATACGAAAATGTATCTTACAAATCTTGTCACTCGGAAAAAAATATGTATTCCGAGCTTGCTAAAGTTATGGGCAATCGAACTTTTTTTCAAATCACTTTTTCGTCTCCGAGAATGGGGAGGATTCGAGAGAGAAGAGAGAGAGAGAGAATAAAAGGGAAAGAGTTGCGAAAATAAACGAAATACATTTCGAGTTTGTCGAGAGTCCTTTATGATTATGTGAGAAAGCTTTTCACTCTCGCGCTCGCTCGTAGCTTACCGGGGATGGCTGGTAAACGACGGAGGGGGTTTCCCGGGGAAGGGAGAAAAAAGGAAGCCGAAGCACTACTCGCGTTATTAGTGGAAATGGTCGGTGGAAGTGCCTAAGCAGGCGATTCGTATGCGACTTGGTTCTTCCATCTCGCGGAATCGCCGCGTTTCTGTCAGTCACAATGGCCAGGGAAGATTGCTCCCGCGAGAAAACTCGGCAAAGAAGAGTTGAGGTGAGACCCAGGCGAGCAGCTCCCGCCCGGCGAGCACGATGCCCACCTAATCAGAAATTAAATCTTCACCTTAATTTCTCTACTGAGTTAAGAACGAATTATTTCTATCTGCGTTTTTTCCAAAAGTATAGTTCTTTTTTATTAAACGAGGGACAACGCGACCGCTTTTTATTGACGTGTTTGAATTAATATTTTGCTGTTCTACTATAGGCGCACATCAATGCATACAACTTTGATTAATTCGCTTTATTCCGATGAATTAGAGAGATATTTAATCTCTTTTTTAATAAAAAAGATACGTCCGCACCAAAAATTTTTTAAAAGTATTTTTAAATGATATTATAAATTTGAAACACTATTCACTTTTTGTATGATTGGAAATCACTGGAACTGACACTCAATTGAACTCGTCGAATTGCTATGAAATGTTTTTCGGTAACGAACTACCCGGCGAGACCCGACACGTCTTACCCCGACACTTCATATCGGCCTACTGACTCCAAATTTCGTCATAAAACCAAATAATTAAGGCCTTAATCGGTTTTTCACTCGACCTCGACCGATCACCATGGAAACAATAATGACAGAGTCATTAACGAAAATTTGAAATTTTTTTTTCCTCGTTACGCTCGACGAATTTTCTCTCTCTCTCTTTTTTTTAATATTTACGATCCCCGAACTATTCAGGTATATTTGTCCAGATATATTGGATATAAATAATAGAAAATTGCGTTGCAATTTTTTTCACACGAGCTCAGAAAATTTAGCGTGTCGAGGACCTCCAGCCTGATTTTTTGAGAATCTAAAATAGGAAAATCTCAACATTTCAAGTGGCGATGTATTTTCGTGTCCTCGACAATATTGACTTCATAATAGGTAATTCCTGAAAAATTTTACGAGACGAAATGAATGATTCAAATATCATAGTCATTATTTCCAAAGCAGCGCACGTTGAATTTTTATTTTAAGGAGTAGAGATTAGCCAAAAGTTAATGCGCTCTATTCCGATGAATCGATTAGAGGCCTCATGTCTTTTTTAATATAAAATACTTTTTTACGATTAATTGGCTTTTGATTCAAAAATCTCGATGTAAGACTTACATGATCGTGATAAACTATATTTGAATTCACGATTCCAAAATATTAGAATAAATGTCAATGAAAAGTGAAAAATAAAAAAATTTGGAAATATAAAAAAGCAATGCTATAAAAACCTTAATGTTGCAATCACATTTTTCAATAATAAATTATACTACAGATATGCAAATTATAAAAAAATATATGTGAAATTATAACAACGAATATAAAAGTAAAAAAAATATCGTCTCTGCATCCTGTCAGAATCATACTTGAATTATCAAAATAATTTTCACTCCAAAACATCACTGTCTCGAAATAGAATGTCAATACTTTTTAGGTAAACAAATTTATAGGACATTTGTTATAGGGAGAAAAAACCTTGACGAAAATTGGCCACGTGTCAATTTGGTCAGGTCCTTGCGAAATCCTTGAAACTCTTCGCGGTGGTTTGAATTCCGGAGATCATGACTGGCTCGCAATAAATTCTCGAATCCCGAAATGAGACGACGGGGATGGTAAATCGTGGCAAGCAAAGCGTAATTTTTCGTTCGAATAACGTGAAACGCGCCGGGACGATGCCAGGGCAAGATGGCGCGGGGGGTGGACGAGGAGAATCTTTGACGAAAAAAATAAAATAAAAATAAAGAAAAAATTGAAATAAGGATAAAAACATTATCTCGGTCGTCCTGGGCATGACACCAGCGAGCGTGAAACGCGACGGGGACGAGTTCTCACGAATTCGGAAACGCTCCCGTACGCCTTTTTAGATTTCGCTGGCGCTGACACATTTCTTGATTTTACGGAGGAATGTTGGGCCATAGAGCAGCATCGGATAAGTCACGGCCACGCCCGGGACTTACTTCGAAATCGGCTCCAGCCGTGAAACGGTCCAAGCGAGCGAGCATGCGCTCGGAAAACAAAAATAAATAATAAAATAAAGATCCCGAGGCTAAAAACAGAGCAACATAAAAATGAAAAACAAAGCTACGAAAATCTGAAGACGATTCAAAATGCGCGTCACGTAGCTGCTTACGAAACCGTTTGTCGCCCACATCTCGATTTACGGTCGGGGTGACGCTCCGTTTATATTATTTTCTCCGCTCGTCGACTTCTGGATCTAGACTCGCGGAATTCAAGATTCCACCGTTCCGGAGGGAAAAAAAAGGATAGATTTTTTGTCATTAGAAGAGATTTTTTTGTATGCGAAAATAATATGAAAAATGGAAGAACCTTTTTATTCTTCGTGAGGAAAATATACATTTCAATTTCTCGCAAGAGTATAAAACAGACGAGCTTTTTTATTTAATGATAAGGGAATTATTGACAAGCGCCAGAGTTTTCTCGCAATTTATCCGGAGTACATTCTCGACTCGAAAAGAATGAAAAAGGATAAGAAAAGTAGAGAGAGCGAGAGATAGATAAAATATATGTTGTTTATATAAATGGCTTTTCGCCAGAGGTTCTGCAATGCGTGCGGAGCATACGTACAAAACGGAGAAAGCAATTCGTGAGAGATTTCTGGTGAAGCGAAGAAACGAAGCTCCGGGGATGATTATTTCGGTGGAAGGATGTCGTCCTCGGGATTGAATTTGCGTTGGAGGGTCCTTGAGCGTGTGTGGCCAGCCCGGTCGCTTTGCTCTCTCTCTCTCTCTCTCTCTCTCTCTCTCTCTCTCTCTCTCTCTCTCTCTCCCCCCCCCCCCCCCCCCCCCCCCCCCCCCCCCCCCCCTCCTACCACGATTTCTCTCTCTCTCTCTTTCTCTCTCTCTTTATGCTTCCGTCTCGCTCTTTCAACATTTATATATATCGTCGCTTTTCGTCGCCGCGTCATATCTTGCCCGCTTTATTCCTGCACACAGCCAGAAGAACCTCTTTATCTAACCACGTATAAACGGACAATTTTCCACGTCACTGAAGTTGTCTTTCATCGAGGAGAAGCTCTAACGTTCCGGACTCTCTGACGGCCCAGTAACAAAGCTCCGACTCGCCGTGTCCGTGACACTCCCGTAAGTGATTTACTTTTTCTCCTCCATACTATCCCAGCTCTCGATCGGGTCACACGTGAATCCGAGCATTCATATTTTTGGAAACGATTGTCTTAAGGTACTTATATCCGTATAATCAAGATTAAAAATATTTATAAAAATAAATATAGTGGAAATAAATTATTTTGGTCATGAAATTACACGAGCAGCGTTTTGACATTTTCATTTTTTTTTAATTCAAATTTTTAATATTAATTTCTTATTCAAATCTTTGTGCTGTAAAAAATTTCGCGGTGTTAACCAAATTGTGTGAGTGATAAGATGAAATTGTGTAAATTAATAATAACATCGGTGGGTTTGGTAAAAGATGTAGAACAGTGTATTACTTGCTGATTTCACGGGGAGAAAAATCGATGTTTTTAGAAACAGGAATGAGCAGAGCTCGATACTTTTTTGAAAAATGAAAATTTTTCAATGGATGATATTTATTGCACGATCAATGAAGTAAGAATCACCTGTTGAAAAATGTTTATTTCTCAGAGAAGTATCGAGCTTCGCCCATACATGTTCAGCAATAAAATTTTGTGTTTTCGTTTCTGGCAGTCCACACTCTATTAAGTGGCAATAAACGGACGAGAATTAATGCGAAAAATTTAGTATCAGGTACCTGAGTTGAAGCTTGGCATACCAAAACATTATTTTATGACCCATAATCCGAATATCATTGAACAAATTGGTCCTCTAGTACGAGGGGAAGCATAATTATTTCAAGAAACTAATACTTAAATATGAAAATTTAAAAAACATTACCAGTACTACTCAACATCAACGTTACATCTATTATGACAAAGATTAGTATACAAAAATTATTTTAAAAGAACAAGTTTAGATAGTAAATTACCCTACATCAGGGTAAATCTCTGCATTCAGAGAGAGCAAAACAAACAATAATTTACAAACTTGTTAATGTGGAATTTTTTACGAATAAAGTTGCATATAATGTGCATGAACCTCACAAACAGATCGAAACTTACATTATTCTAAAATATTCTTTAGATTATTGAGTTGCTTAATCTGTATCTCTTTTTTATTTGCACCAAATGATGTTAGCAAGAATAGTGTTACTTTATTAATTTTACGCACTAAATGGTATTTATATTTTGCGGTATTAATTATTTACACTGATTTAACACAGCATATATATCAACTCAATTCAGAAACTTGCATAAAATAATTGAAATTATAAAAAAAATATATTTGAATATAAGCGACGGAAATTCTCATGAAAATAAATACTTTTGAATCAATGAGACAAATCACAATTTCATAAAAAATAAGTGACAACCAATTTCAATAATTTCATAACCAAGTATATTCTATTGTAAAACGAAATATATTTAAGATCTGTATAAAATATATAATTAATCCTATAATACGGCGTACCATACTTTCTCAGTGTAGGAGAAATTGGAGTGTTTAGAATAATGAAGGAATGATTGAGGAAGGAGGAAGTAAAAAACGGATGTTATTCTTTTTCGTTTTAGAGTCGATTGGTAAGGTGGCGGAAAGTGGCACGTGCCGACACGTTCCCGAGTAAATCAGTTAGTCTCTGTTGGTCGAAAGACGAGAAGCGCCGCTGCTTATACACGAGCCTATTTAAGCGACGACGTAGGCAAGCTGTAGGTGTGCGCGTGCGTGCGTCCATCGTTTGACGGGGTTTATTGGGGGTGCAACAGGTCGGGTTATACCGGAGTGTGTTCTCTCACCACCATCATTAGTCAACGTCACCACCCGGACTCGCTTTCTCTCTCGACTAACTCGGCGTTTCTCGCTTTCTCTCTCTCTCTCTCTCTCTCTTTCTCTCTTCCCTCAGCACACTCTCTCCTATTCCCTTTCTCTGTTACACTGTGTACTTCGCCCTCAAACCCCCTTCTTCTCTCGCACTCATTTAACATCACTTGGCTTCCCGCTGGCGCTCTATATCTGTTTCGCCCAGACTGACGTCAGATACTAAAACGCTTCAATCCTGATTTCATAATCCCCCGTTTCAGACTGTCGCTCTGGAATTAAATCTTCCAGTCTACGAACCGCTCCTCGATGTGGAGAAAAATTAGCGACAGGCGCCCACCATTTTTTTTTTTCATTTTCAATATTTTCAAACACTCTCCATGTGCACAATTCGAACTTCAGACTTTAGTTTAAAAAATTTTTCTTTCAAATTTGTTAATTTTGTCATTTTGTATACTTGAAAGGATCAGCGTTTTCGTTTCATCGTTAACGAGACACTAAGTGTTCGATCGATGAGGTCCTAAAAATTGATAAAACATTAATTCTCCGGATTCATCGTTTTTTTTTGGTCGTAACCTTTCATAGGAGAAACACGCTGGTGTCGTCGTCATCGTCGTTTTCCTCGTCGATGTTATACACTGGACCCTCAAATCCACATTACCTTCAAACGACGCTTTTATTAACCCTTTTTAATGCATATTAACTAGTCTCGAGCTCAGCAAAAATTAATGGAAGAATGGCATGGCGGGTTCACTCGTTCAGAGACGCTGTACCATTCGAGAGCCGTGCAGGCGCGAGGACGGTCGGGAGGGGCGAGAAGAACTGAACGTTCCGAATAGCTGGAATGGGCGAAAGGGGGCGAACGGGACATTCAGGAGTATCACCGTTAGCACTTCCTATTAGCAGGGTTCTTCATTGGTGCCAGGCCAGCTTTCTCTCTCTCTCTCTTCTCCTCTTCCTCTTTCCTCCCTCCGTGCGCCTCTCCATTTCTTTCTTTCTCTACATTTTTCTTTCCATCTCCCTTTCTCTCTCTTTCTCTGTGCCAAACGATATCGTATAAACGCGTCGTTAATTACTTACCCCGTGGACACCTCCTTCCATCCTTTTCCGGGCGGCGCCTTTCTCGAGCTCCTCGCATTTGCTTTTATCCAACGTCCGGCTCGCTCTCGTTCCTTCCCGCCTGTTTTCCCTTCTTCCTCGTCGTTACGATGTGCCACGTGTTAAGGAAACAAACGTTTATTCGAAAAAACTAATTGAACAGGAAGCCTCCGCCGGATAATGCATTCACCTTTCTCTCATACCGCTTTGCATTCTCTCTCTCTCTCTCTCTCCCTCTCCACCGGCCGACAACTTTGCTTCTACAAATGCTGGTAAAAGGGGATTATTCTGCCGACACATCCGGATGAGAAGATGCTTTCAGATATTGCACGTATTTGCTTCGTATTCGTCGAAGGGCGAGAAATGGAAAAATCGCTAAGTCACGTACTCAATTCCCATCATCGACGGGGTGTCTGTTCTTTCTCTTTTAATTCGACGGAAATAATAAAAAAAAATAACAAATATACACGATAAAAACTTCAAATACATAAATTTAAATATTACACAATTAATTAGTCTTTAAGAATTTTTTTTATAGGAGTTAACATTTTATCCACGTCTAAAAAATATACAAAAAATATATAAATTTTAGACAATCCACACAAAATTTTCTTAAATAATTTCTTCTTTCTGTATTCTATAAATGCATTTGGAAGGAAACGTTCTATTTAGGTAATGAGTCATAAAATGATATGTTTTGGAATGCCAAGCTTCAGCTCAGGTACCGGATAATAAATTTTTTCCGTTCATTCTCGTCCGTTTATTGCCACTTAATAGAGTGGAATGCCAGAAACGTAAATAAACTTTTATTGCCGAACAGGGATGGTCGAAGCTCGATATACTTTCTTGAGAAATGAAAATTTTTCAACAGGTGATTCTTACTCATCAAAATGGTGCAATAAACAATTATCCATTGAAAAATTCTCATTTTTCAAGAAAGTATCGAGCACTGCCCATTCCTCTGTTACTGAAAACATCGATTTTTAACCCCGTGAAATCAGGAAAAGTAACACCCCTCTGCATATATTTTATCAAATACACCGTTGTTATTATTTTGCACCATTTCCTCTTATCACTCACATAATTTGATTAACACCGCCAAATTTTTTACAATCCATTTATTCTTGTTTTTTTTTCTCGTATTTTTAGAAGTGTATAAAATGAAAATGAATAGCATATCATTACTTTTTTGGAGTAAGACAATTTTGAGTGGAGCTTGATTAGCGAGGGCTGTGTCCAGGTCGTAGGAATGATTAGTGTATTAATAGTGTAATGGAGTAGGGTGTATAGCAGAAGCTCTCGGAGATCTCCTTGGCGATGATAAACGATGCTGTCACATCAAGCGGAAAATTTGCGGAGCTCGGTCTGCGTTGACTGAATCAAGCTACTATCAATCACGAGAGCGAGCTTTGGAGAGAGAAATTTCCGGATGCGAAGCTTCGCGAAAGAAAAATAGAGGGACGGTGAGAAAGGGAGAAGGACGGAGGTATTTCTAGATTTAGACTTTCAAGAAACAGAGACGGGCGAGTATAAAGAAGGATTGTCTATAACGGCAACGGCGCTCGGATAACCCCCGCGGATAAAAGCTCGTCGTCGGCTCTCCACGATTTTACGCGCGTGTCGTGTTTCGCTTTTTCCCGAATCACCATCAGGAAAACGGGAAGAGACGAAAAATGTTCACTCCGAGTACGCGCTCTTCATTTGACAAACGATTCTCCCGATCTTTTTTTTATTCCTCCTCGAGGAAACGATGCAGCCACAGGTAGGGACTTGTTCTCGAACAAAAAGCTCGGAACATTTTATTATCGAATTTCCAGACGATCACCGATCCTTCGTGAATTATCGTCGAGGATTTTCCGCTCTCATCACTCATCGCTGAAAATACGTTCACTCAAGAAATCATTTTCATATCAATTTACATTTTTTCTATCACTCTCGAATATTTTAACCGCTTTTTAAACGCTCATTTTGTAGTAAATAAAAAAATTAATAATTTCATTCAATCTGAAGTTTCGGAAAAAATTTTTCAAGATAGAAATTTAGTGATTATTGGCTGAGGGGTAGAAAATTTTATCATTAGGTCCGTCTTTCGTCGGTGGAAGAAAAAAAAAGGG
>JAPYYW010006281.1:0-13528 GCA_030522545.1 Cremastinae sp. A BG-2022a
TGTGTGTGTGTGTGTTATTGAAGTTGATTCTCCAAAGGGGTCCAGGGGCGAAGCCCCTGCTGGGGATCAGGGGCGAAGCCCCGATGGGGGGTTGGGGGGCGAAGCCCCCCCACTATCACATTATGCTTTTAAATGAAAAATCGCGAATTTTAATTCAATGACTATGTTTTTTAAAAAGAGCGGCAGATTGACCAGCGTGTGAGGAGAAGAGTAGCGAAGACCCGACCGTGCGAGCTACTGGTGGGGAGGAGGTATACGCTGAACTACGGCCGTGCGAGCCCGAGCGACGTACAATATAGATATACTGACCCGTGTAATTTTTAAACATTCAATATTTAATATCTCGCAAACTATTGCTAGTCGCCAAAAATCCTTTTAAGGGGGGTCATTATATCATCAAAATGAATGTTTGTGCAAAATTTCAGCAAAATCCGCTGTGACAGCTATTCGGAAGTTTATCCACATTTGTATACGTTTAGTAAATAATTTTTAAATTTTAACACAATATTTTTTCTATAGCAAATAAAATTTCAGTGGATATAAAAAATTTATGGCATGGATTTTTTTTAAACTTTAAGCTCGGAAGCACACGAGAAGGCCAGAAAGTGCAAATTTTCACGATGGCCCCGAATTATCGGAGAACTCAATGGAAACAATGGCTAGCAACGTTATCAGGTATTAATTTATGAGAAACGGAAGATTACATATTATTAACAATAAGCAACTAAAAATACATAATAATATTCATATAAATGAAAAAGGTTTACTAGGTACATATTACAACAAACATTATTTTCAATATTTTAATTTTCTTATGCAATTAAGGATTTTTTTCGTGTCAAATAGAATAATTTTTTACGATTTTCTTATCCTGCAATGTTTTTAAATTTTTCTCTTACAACTGTTATTGATTAATAGTTTAATTATTATTTTAAAATAATTTTTCATATAGACGTTGAAACATTTACACTAGAAAAAATTTATATAGTATAATAATTCGAAAAATTATCACTGGATTTTCAATTGTTTTTAATTCAAACTTCATTATATCATACATCAAAATATTATATGTTCGAATAATATCCTTTTTTATTTAAAACATTAAAAATAAATTATCGATTCAGTACCGTATTTATTATTTTTGAACAAAAATTTGTAGTAAATTTTTAAACGTTGTATTTTTGATAATACTTTGTTTGCATTATTCATGTATTCATGATTGTATTATTCATGTTGTTTCATTCTCATAAAAAAACTATGCTAATTGTTCTGTTTTTGTAATTTTATTTCATGATTTAAATAAAATGTACATTGATTGTAAATTTTATATTTTAATGCCGAACATAACAAACACTGAATTCAAAACACTCAAAAAGTCACGAATAATTTAATAATTCGTGAATAATTCGAATAATTCGCTAATTTTCGAATTATTCGATTCGAGTTTCGAATTGAATTCGAATTTTCGAATTATTCGCACACCCCTATTATAATTATATTGTTTATTTTTATCATGTATTTTAATTTTCTTATCTTGCCTACGGCATAGCCAGGGCACAACTAAATACCCATTAATTAATTAATTCATTAAAATGCATCCTAGCCATGCCTCCATGTCATATCCCAATAGATACACCTTTAAAAAAAATAGTATAAACAATAAAAGACTTTTCATAAAAAATTCTCAGCGACGCTGTCGATGATAGCCGCGGGAACGGTTTACGGTTGGATGACGACGATTCTGCCTCGTCTGCTGGACGGCGAGGGTGTCCCGGTGAAGATCTCGAAGGACGAGAGCTCGTGGCTGGTGTCGCTGACGGTGATCGGTTCGATGATCGGGCCCTTCCTGGGAGCCTTTTTCGCGTCGACGTACGGAAGGAAATTGAGCCTGCTCGGGAGCAGCGTGTTCTACATCGTCGGCTGGATAATAGTTCTCCTGGGGAGAAGCGTCGAGGCGTTGTACGCGTCGCGAATAATCCTGGGAATCGGTGTCGGGATGTCGTACACGACGAACCCGATGTACGTCTCGGAAGTTGCGGACACGAGCATCCGCGGGGCGCTGGGGACGATAATAACGGTGAACGTGTTCACGGGTTCCCTGTTGGCCTGCAGCCTGCGACCGTTCGTCTCGTACACGGCCCTGGGCCTCGGTATGCTCGCGGTCCCGATAACCTTCGTCGGGAGCTTCGTCTGGTTCCCGGAGAGCCCTTACTATCTCGCCTCCAAGGGAGCCAACGAGAGGGCCATGCGAGCCCTAAGCTTCTTCAAGGGAATCGACGAGCCGGACGGGGCGAGGCTCGAGCTCGAAAACATCCTCAAGAACGTCGACAAGACCTCGGACGACTCCGAGGACTGGAGGGCGAAGCTCCGCCGGCTTTTTTCCTCGAACAATCGGCGAGCCTTCTTCATCGTTCTCCAGCTGATAGTTGCTCAGCAGATGAGCGGAAGCTTCAGCACGATGCAGTACCTCGAGACGCTCTTCGGCGAGACGAGCATGAGCATCGACGCGAACACAGCGACGATAATCGTCTTCGCCGTCGGCCTCGGCTCCGGGGTGCTCTCGACGATCCTCGTCGAGTACACCGGAAGGAGGCCTCTCCTCATGATCTCGACCCTCGGCTCCTCCGCGACCCTCGCCATCCTCGCGACCTATCTCCTGCTCGATTTTCAGAAGACGGATCTCTCCTCGGTCAATCTTTTGCCCGTTATCGTCGTTATTCTATTCCAGGTCGCGTACCAGGTCGGCCTTGGCACTCTGCCGAACGCACTTATCGGCGAACTCTTCCCCACGAGCGTCAAGGGTGTCGCCAGCGCCGCCATCACCATCTCCGACGGCCTCCTCGGGTTCGCCGTCTCGAAACTCTACCAGGTTATCGGCGACCTCGTCGGCAATCTCCACGTCGACTATTACGTATTCTCCGGCTCTTGCCTGCTCGCTTTCGTCTTCGTTTTTCTCTTCGTCCCCGAGACCAAGAGGAAAAGCTTCAGCGACATTCAGGCCGAGCTCGCGAGAAAGGGCTTCACATTTCGCAGACGAAATCGCACTTTCGTCGAGTGACAACTATATTTGTTGCTCAAGCTTTTTTTTTTCGTCTATTATTGCGTGGACATTCATCGGAATTTTTGACTTGGCAAGAAACTATGAGACACTGAGTGACTATGTGAAAATCTGTAAATGGTTGCAATTTTGTTGCTGAGCGAATTATGTTTGTTGTTCGTGTATTTAGATTTAAAACAAGGATTTATTTCTTTTCATTTTTCATGTCTGATTTGTATTTATAGCGTTTGAAAAAAAAACGAGACGACCTGACTGTTAAAACCTGTAAGCAATTTTTATTTTAATTGAGATGTGAAAGTCGTTCTTACAGACAGAATTTCTTGAAAATTTGCGCAAATCTTCTTTAATTTTCAAGTTTACGTCAAATTTTGTGAAGCTTCGTCATCTATATACATCAAAATAATTGTTAAAATCGTCGCATTTTAAACATTTTTAAACTAAATATTTTGATTGCTACATGATAAAGCCTCTTTAAATTTTGCATACGTTTTGATATGACGCTAAAAAGGATTTATGCAAATTTTAAATAAATTCTGTCACGAAAAATTTCAAGTAATGTTTTTACGTTCAGTTTACATGTACGGCCAAACTTTTCAATAGACTATCATGAAACGTCTATTATAAGGTATATTTTGATATTAAGGTAGTTCTATCAGTACAATAAAATAAAAAAAGTTTATCTTAGTTTATCTCTGTACCATGTGGTTTTTTTATTAAATGTTTATTAAGAAAAGTTGTTACTAATTAATTCAAGAATAGCATACTCAAAATTCAATGTCATCAAAGGTGATCTGTACTTGTTATGTATATGTATGAAAATGATAAAAATCAAAATCTTCGAATTTTTTTTAAAGCTAAAGTTAACTTCTTAAATGTACTTCAAAGAGCTGTGCAAAATTTCAACAAGTTTTACTATCCAGAAGTCAAGATATTTAGAGTTTAAGATCGCAATATTTAACACGTGCTCTTATGGGAGACTGCATAAAATAGTGATTTTTGACAATAAATATCTCAATTTCTACGTAGTGAAACTTCTTAAAATTTAATATGCAATTGCACATTGTATCAAAGAAGGTTTTTATAAAAAATTTTCAACAAAATCTTAAAAAAGCGATTTTATGATAAGACTACCTTAATTCAAGAACAACCAAAATTCTTTTGTCATACTTATTTTTATTTACAAAGTTATCGAGCAAATATAGCTAGCAAAAAATAGCGAAAAGAATTTGCCTTTTTCAAACATTTTATTTACGCAATGTGTACATTGACGTTCGCATCTGTGAATTATGTATTTAGTGTAAAAAAAAGAGTTGTTTGACCATATGTTATGTCTGGATTATATATTCAAAATTTTCAGCTTATGAAAAATAACGAGGCAAGAGTGACTGAAAGTTTATAAACAATAACAATTAAGGTGTTTCTATACTGAATGAAAATTAACCAAAATCCGTTCAAATTTTGGAATTTTTTTTTCGTATTATGTATGAATATAGAGTATGTAAACGAAGAAGAATCAATGCGTGCGTCTGTGCGAGTTATGTATCTATAAATTGAAAAAAAAAATATTTGCTTGATTTTGTATATAATATGCAATTTTTTATAACAAGAGTGTATAAAAGTGAACGTAATGGAATTTCAAAAAAGAGGGTCGAGTTTTGAATACCAAATCTTGTGAATTTATCACAGAACTCATGAATGATATTCGATTGATTTTTTTTATTCCATCAAACTGCACGGACTTGTCATCTTCGTGCCAAGTTGTTCTCGCCCGGCGACTCATGCGAATTCCGACGAATCGCTAATAGTTAGAAAATTGCTAATAGTTAGTTTTTTATCGAGGGAATGAACTTTTTAAGGCAGTACATCCATGACAGTCAAATTAAAATTTTTGTCTTAGTTTTTTTTCCATACCATTTGCTTTTACAGTTTAAGTTTATTAGAAAAAGTTGTTACTAATTTATTCAAGAACAATATACTTGAAATTCAATCCAACGTTATCGATCCATACTTGATACGTATATATATAAATTAAGAAAAAAATTTGTTTAGGTTTCTTTTAAAAAAACTAATTGAAGCTTCTTTGAAGTACTATAAAAAGCTGTACCAAATTTCAACAAGTTCTACTTATTAGCAGTCAAGATATTTACAGTTGAAGATCGCAATATTTACAAATGTTGTGTTCAAATACGAAAATGATGAAAAATTTTAGAAATTTAATTAAAATAAAATGAAAGTTAAAAGTTGCAATTTTATATAATAAATATCTCAGTAACAAGTTTCCTAATTTAAATGAAACTTCGCAATGATCTTTGTATGGCGTTAAAGAAGGCGTTTTTTTTAATATTCAAACAAAAAAATTTATTTCACATTCATATCTAAACTATTATCTGATATTTTAGCGATCCAAAACTCATTTTATGTGTTAATTTTAGACAATATTTATATAGTAAATAAATACTTAAGCATTTAAATATGTAGAATGTCCGATTAATTGGACAGAAAATCAACCCTGTCTCTAGGCTTGAGCAAGTGTTTTCCAATAAATTAACATTATGTAAAATACACTTCCTCGTACAGGAAAAATAATCCATACGATTTTATTAAGAATAAAATTGTTCAAATATAAAAAATAACATGGCGAAAATTGTCCAACTATTGGGACATTTACCTTATCAAAGATGGTTTTTGGAAATTTTGAAATTTTTGACAACCAAATTTTTTGGAAATTTTGAAAAAAAATCCTGAGAAAACGATTTTTTGATAGAACTACCTTAACGACAATAAGCATAACTATTTTATAATAAAAAAAAAAGAATCAAAAGTATTGGAGACTTTGATTTTTTATCAGCCTGGAAATAAACTGTGTTTCCCTTTCCTCCATAAATTGAATATATTTTCAATATTTCCTTCACTATCTTGTATAATTTTAGGATTCGAAGGATGAAATGCATGTTTTCTCGCACAATAGCTTCGTTCGAACACCTCGGATATCGACTTTTCCCTCTCGCGGAAGAATGAAAAGGGAAAAAGGGCAGGGGGGCACCGTGCGGGGGCGAGAGCCCGGAATGGAAGCAAGTTGAAAAAAAATGTATTACAATAGAGCTGGAAGACAAATAAAAGTGAAGCGAGAAAAAAAAAGTAGCAGAGAGAACGATGGATACATTAAAAAGACGATAGTTCGTTAGGAAATTGTGGAAGAAAAAAGAAGTGTGTCGGAGAAAAAAAATCAGTCGTATTCGTTAGACGAGGAAAAAAAAAAGAAGTTCTTCGCGCGCCAGAGGTTCGAAAAAAAAGGTCATGGGAGCCTTTTTACTCGAGGAGAGAAAAAGAAAGACTGCTCTTCGGTTTGTCTTCGATCTGTATTTTTCACGAGAGTGCGAAGAAACAAGGGAAATTCCAGCTTCCTCCGTGGCCTTCAGCGAAATGGAAACGTGTTCGGAAAGTGTAAAATTCGGGTTTGACCCCTCGCTTGATGCGAAAAATTTATTTTTGAGCTTTCACATTGTTTCGCGTTCACCGAGTGCTTCCGAGCTGGTATACAATCTCCACGAATCTCCAGAAAACTAGACTCAGTCATCCGAATACGAGTGACACGTCCTCCATAAATGAACAAAAAAGTAGATGCTCTCGTAAAAATACTCGAAACTCTAGAACATGAGAGTAAAAATTCGAATAAAATACACCTTTTCTATTTATTGAACAAAAAAATGGCAGTACGTTAACTCTACTCGTCACTTCTCTACTCAAAACCATATATAGATAAGCTAGTAAAGAGAATATTTGCGAATGAATGATTTATTTCCTTTTTATTTTAACAAATCGTACCGATGACAGATTTTTTCTTATTTATACTTGTCCAATCTGAAGTCAGTTAATAAGGATACAAAAACAAAACAAAAAAGAAAAGAAATCAATATCCGCATGTTTCCACAAAAATTATAATTTCAAAATAAAACAAAACTAATATTTATTTGTAGAAATAAATATAATTTGTACTTTTTAAACAAATACTAAAATGATAATTGTAAACGTCACTACTACGATCGATGCACAAACAATAAAAATTTCCGAAATTTTCACAAAAACTGTCTATGAAGTGAGAGACAGCTTATTGTGTGAGAGAGACAGGTATTGTGTTAGCAGTGACACCGGTAATTGCCTTTCAGGGATAGTTGATCAAGTTATAACAGTTGGTTACAAAATTTAAAAATTTCTATGTACTTTTCACCAAACAACCATATATTTATGTAATTTTTTCCCCTGAATCCCGATCTGGGTTCCATTTTGTCCGTATACCGTCAAAATTTCGAGTAAATTTCTAAAAACCACAAAAAAAAAATTTACATTTTTTTACAGTTTTTTTTCCAATTTACTCAAAATTTTGACGATGTACGGACAAAATGGACCACAGATTCTGATTCAGCACACCAAAATACATAAAGATAGGAGGGTCTTTCAAAAGTACAGACAACTTTTTTATTTTTTTGTTCCATTGTAATTCATCAGCTATCGACCCGGGTTAAAAATTATAAAATTATATTAAACAATAGGTGTTTATCGTAGAACGGCTACAATGTAGCACTGAATATATTTTTTAATGCCACACCATAAAAAAAAACAAAAAAAAATTTTGTCTAAAAAATAAAAAAATTTTTTGGTGTGAACCACCCTTATCACTTAATGGTATAAAAAATAGTTATAAACCTATTCTCAGACCTACAGAATATACATAAAAAATGTCAGCAAAATCTGTCAAGCCGTTTCGGAGGAGTATAAACACTAACACACTAAGAATTTTATATATTAGATATAGAAGAAGATAGATATATAAATTTAACATAAATTTGTTAGGAACGGTTCTTGAAGATTATTTGTAAAACGAAATTTTCAAGAAATTAAATAAACATTTTTCTGTGTAATCTGCATATTTATTGGCTATAATATATTATTGAGCAAATTCATTTATTATATTTTAAAACAGATCTGTTTACAGTATTTTTGTTTATTCAACAAATTGAAAAAAGCTGCTTAGACCCTCTGTTCCATTTCATCTTCGTATCCGCCTTCTTAATATCCGTCCTTTCCAATATTCTAATCATCAGAATCTGGTACGTATGAAAATCCCTGATTGGGCTTTAAGAATTTTGTAGCTAATTTTTGAGCTAACTGAAAAATAAAAAAAAACGCACATATTTATCGAAATTCATTTTTATAACAAAACGAAAGATAATTTTTCTTAAATTTTTCTTAAATATACTCTTTAGGAATCTCACGTTAATTAAAAAATTTCAAGTTAACTTACAGCAATATCGTCACCATAGACAACTGTTATCATCTGGCCTAATGGAATTTCATCATAGTCACTATCGTGAAGGACAACCTGTCAAAAACGAAGATTAAACAATTATTTGCTAATACACAAATTGAAATACAAAAAGAAGTAAAATCGCACCAAAAAACTTTATCATAAGTAAACAAAAAACAATGCCAAATCATGAACTCCCCCTTTTTATATTTTTAAAAAGATTTTGGTGCTCGATACTTCTGGAAAAAAATGTATTTTATTCATAGAATTACAAAAAAAACTATACCGTTTTCCGTTCTTTATCCGACAACTCTTCCATGTCCGGTCCATTCAAAAATGTGTCCAGTTTGGCCTGTAAGTCCTCGAATGGGTCTTGTTTCTCGGGGATACAAGCCACCTTAAATTTATGAAAGCATTTTTTATTTTTTTTTACATAACTTCAAATTAAAAGTAATTTACTTATATTCTAAAAAATTTTTATGTAAAATGTTGAATATCAATAATGCACGGGTTTTATAAGGTACAAAAGTTTAATAGCTAGAATGATTAATTTACCAAAGTGACTGCAACGACGAGGAGAACGACTGCGGAGTACTTGAACATTGTTTCGTAGGCTGTCAACGAGAGACTGATGCTACCCAACCGAAACCATGCTCTTATATACCGCTACGTTATGACGATCGAATTCATAATTTGTTTTTAATTACCGTATTTTCGATTATTTGTACCACCTTTAAGAAGAAAAAATTTCTGTGAACTTTCCGTGTGTCGTTCGAATGAACGCACCTTTTCCTACAAAATGTAAGTGATAATAAAGTTGGTCGGGCAACTAATTAAAACAAGGAAAAATACTTAATTTTTGATAAGGAAACTTCTGAAAAGTGGGAAAAACTTTTTCGAACATCGATTATCTGCTTCAAATCTTCGGTTATATCTATATCTATATAATAATAATCTCGTGTCACGCTATTTGTTGCCATACCTCTCCGAAACGATTTGACCGATTTTTATGAAATTTTTTATGTATATTTTGTAGGTATGAGAATAGGTCGTAAAGTATATTTCGTACCGCTATAGGTGTTTAGGGTGTCCCTATCTAGAAAAATTTGTTCAATTTTTTTGACAAAAACTTTTTTTTTGTATTTTTTTTTTATTTGGCATAAAAAATACTTATAGTCCCAAAGTTTCACCCTCTCAGCCGCACCCTCCCATTTTTTAATCACAATTTTAGTATTTTTATATTAACCCCACCATAGCTGGGAAACATACAATAAAATGCAGTTATCGATACGAGAAGCAGTTGATGTTTGAAAACTTTTTTAAAAAAGTAAGTGGGAGGTCAACTTGTATTGTGTAAATTAGTAATCATTTAAAATACAACATAAATCATGACTTTTAGTTAAAAAAATAAAAAATTTGTTTTTATATATTAAAATTATTGACATCTATTACTTAAAAGTAGAGTTTGTTTTCTTAAAACGATTAAAAAGAGAAATTTTTAAACTGGAATATTAAACTAAAAATAGATAATAATATGAAATATAAAAATGATAGCTGATATAATCGTACTACAGACTAATTTAAGTTTTAAGTTGAATTCGCATTCGAACACAATAAAGTTTGATAATTTTTATTTTTAATAGAAATTCTAGACAACATTAAAATCGATTTTCAATCGTGTACGAACGGGGAAAAATTCGACTTGACGCGTCATTGGTACTATTATAAATCGATTAAATAACATTAACGTAAAATTCCTGTGAATCATCTGAAGCGGAAAATAAGTTTCAATAAACAGAACACGTGATAATCATTAAGGAAAAAATAACACCTGGAGGAAAAATATCAGTTTATTTTAATGTGAAACATTGAAATAAAGGAATTTCAAAAGTAAATTAGACTGTCTCTGTCAGTTTCGAATACAGTTTCAAAAACAGTTACTTTGTACTTGAAAGTAAAAGTAATATATGTGATTTCTACTTTAGTCGATTTATTGATATGAATTTATTCGTTACGAATAATTTTGAATAATTTATTAAATAAATAAATTAGCATTAAAATATTTCATAATCATTTCTTGAAAATAAATAAGAATACCTAACAGAGTTAGCGCACGCGAAGCTTATCCGTTCATGGCACTATACACGTATACTGATAGGAGAGCATCGTCACAGCACATTCATTAACGTTTTTCTCGTAAAGTATTCATTTTACGAAAAATATTTCAACAAATGTTATTGAGAATTGTGTCGGGAATATTATTTACTATAATTATTTGCCCATACAACTTACCATTTAAGAGAAATTTACCTAATAAATTATTTTTTTTGCATATTTTTGTTTATAACTTTCGAAATATGCATTTTACAAAAAAAGTTGTATCGAAAAAAGTAGAGAATTATATTTTCTATAAAAAAGGTTGTATACATTTTATATGTGCGATCAACGGTTTTCGAGATATTTGCATAAATACAAATTTCAATATGTTAAAAATGGCTATTTTTTACCCTCCCATAAAATCACGTGTTAAAAGTTGCAGTTTTGCATAATAAATATCTCAGTAACGAGCTTCCTTATTTAAGTGAAATTTTTCACTGATTTTTGTATGGCGTTAAAGACGCTTCATCGAATTATTCATAAAAGTTGTATCATTTTTTTTTATGTAAGCACATAGTGAGTAGACCTGTCATTGGATGACCTTGAATTTCGAATGTTTTTCTTTTCAATCAATTTGCAGTAACTTTTCTTAATAAATTCTTACTCTCAAACAACTTCGTATAATAGAAAAACGTTGTCAAACTTTTGATTTTTTGCTCTATGGACTCAATACCCTTAAAAGCAAGTTATATAAAGTTTCTATTTTATTTCATTCATTGATATGAATTTATTTGTTACGAATCATTTTGAATGGTTTATTAAGTAAATAAATAAGAATAAAAATGTTTCGTAATGATTTATTGAAAATAGAATATCTGACAGTTAGCGCACATGAAGCGTGCGTTTAGAAGGCCTATATAGTATATTTAAAAAAATTAGAATGTTGTACTGTCCAGTTTTTGAGAAAAAAAATTATTGTAGTAAAGATTTTGCATTTTTTCCATTTTGGAAAAAATGTAACATTATATATAGCAAAGTTCAATACAAGTGAAGAAAATTCAATAAAAATAGCATAATTATATGTTTCTTCTATATATGATTACTGATAATGTATTTAAAAATTCGTAATGTTTTACTTTTTTATGGATACTACTTTTTCTTGAAAGGGAGTGGCTTCTATTTTATACGGCACTTAGCTATCGAACTACCTCAAAGACACAGTTATCAAAAGTTCTTTTGATCTAACGTCAAAAGAGATTTTTGACGTTATTATGTCAATCGCTGAAATTCATAGTTTGGCTAATAACTTCATACGGAGGCGCTAGCGAAAAAAAAACAAATAATTGAAAAAAATGTTGACATAATAAAAATTTCGACATCTGGGTCGTAATGTTGCGTATATCGTACGTCCTCGACTTCTTTTTTATTGGAAAGAGAAAAAGAAATAAAAAATACTAGGCGTTACAATACAGACTTTTCCCGAACCTCACAATTCAATGAATATTAATTATTGAAAATTAAGATTGTCAAAAATTACTTGGTTTTGAGATAATAGAGTCTGTATCTGCCTCGAGTCGCTGCCGCGACTCTTGATAAAAAAAATTCTCAAGAATCTCATATTTTTAAATTTGTATTCAGTGCGAATTTACAAATTCTCCATAAGAAGCAATATTAAATCTCAGCAACTTCGGAGTTTGATAACTCTTAAACCATTCAGTAAAACAATTTCAAATTTGGTACATAATTATTTCATATGCTGAAGAACAAAATACCAAAAAATATGTCAAACCCTATATACATATAATACTTTCAAAAAAATCGATCATGCATCCTAAAGTTATTTTATGCAAGTGCATACCATATGATATAGAGTAGAATTTTTACATTTTTTCAGCCACATACATACAAATCGATAGAATCCACAATACCAAAACTATATATCGTTCAACTTTAAGGACATTGATAAAGGAATGTTTACCTCGCACAAAATCAAATTTAATATCGAACGAAAAAAAAAAGTGGAACTCTGTCTTCATTTCTATAAAAGTTTAAGACGACACTGGTTAAAGCGAGAAAAATATAGAATGGGAGGTGGAAAAGCAATCTCGCTGGATCGAGGAACCTTAAGAATTGATCCCGAGAGGGAGAAGGGCACGAGTTAGCGAGGAGGACGGACTTGAAAGGATCTCATCCGGCAAGTTGGTACGCTCGGTGAGAAAGGATAGACTCGCCGGTATATTGTGGCCGGGTTAGTGATTCGTGCCTCGAAAGTCGTTTACCCAGCTCGAAATTTAAAGATTCCATTGTACCTCTCGTAATTTTAGCCTCGTATTCCATCTCTCTCTCTCTCTCTCTCTCTCTCTCTCTCTCTCTCGCTTGTATATTCACTTGTCCTACATTTCATCATATATTTATACACAGAGGGAGCCTCTTATACATCCCATTGAAAATCCCTCCAGTGACTCTCTCCATTGTTTACTCGCCGAGATGTCTCGAAATTCTCGAGATACCTGAAAGCTCTTGGTGTTCACCGCGATATTCTTGGGTTGTGCGGCGCGCTTCGCGAACCCGGCGTACTTCGCCTTCGACACACTCTCAACTCCCATCCACAATCTGGATTCCCTTCTGCCTCATATTCCTACCTCACGACCCACCATTCACGTCCTCAGACCATTTTTCCATTCATTTTCCACGATACGTTTCACGAAATGTTTGTCAATGAAATTCGTTCCTAGAAAATTTAGACTTTAGATACCGCGAGACACCTTACCTATTTCTGCGAGATGAAATTTTCAATTTTCTTCTTTCAACTCAATTTTACTTATTTCCTTTTTGTTGTAAAATCAACGGAAAGTAATATTATATGTTATTATTAATTTATAATTCATTGTAAAATATGTAAATGAATAAGATTGAGTTGAAAGTCTATTTTATATTTTTTCATTCAGTTTCCACGATACGTCTCATGGAATGTTTGTCAATGAAATTCGTTCCTAGAAAATGGACTTCCTACATTCTGAGACACCTTACCTATTTCTGCGAGATGAAATTTTTAACTTTCATCTTTC
>JAPYYW010006283.1:0-11337 GCA_030522545.1 Cremastinae sp. A BG-2022a
GACGTAACTTTACCACTCGATTACTCGAAAATAATGTAGACGATATTTTTTTCTGAATTTATATAAATTTCTTTAGTGACAAAGAACATTCTCTCTAATCTTTATCATGTTCTTAACAAATTTTCTTTCCCTATACTTTTAACATGTAAAACGTCATTTATTTTCGTCATCTGTAGCCAACCTCCTTAAGAAGGTTCTATCGTTTCTCACGTGAAAATTATTTTCCAACTTTTTTCGCTAAAATTTAACGTACATTGAGATCAATGTGATACCTAACTTGTGTCGAAATTTCAATAACTTTTACCGTCTGCAAATCGAGATATTTATCTTTGAAAATCGCGTTTTTTTTGTGACTCTCATATGACCGCGTGTTAAAAGTGGCGATTTTACACAATAAATAACTCAACAATCTGCACGGTAAAGCTTCTTAAAGCTTGAAACACATTTTAATATGATATTAAAGAACTTAAATATTAATTTTCGTCAGATTAACTTGGAAATAATTTCGCTCAATGATTTTTGCCTCAACTTTACACGTAAGATGAATTCGCGCGGGCGAAGATACGATAGAACCTTCTTAAAAAAGAAAATAATCGATTCGAATTGAAATGACTGTTCTCACCAATAAATCCAAGTTGACAAAAGTCCAGAACAAACCAATTCTCTTTCATACTGATTTTTTGGAGAGCAAAAGACTTCATGGTGGTTATGAAATTTTTCTTAGCTAATATATCGTCCTCTAGTTGTACATAAAATGTTCCTTTGGCCACAGCGTAAGACATTAAAAATGCAAAGTCCAAATTTTGCTTGGATCTCCAGACAACTCGCTGATGATCGTCGCCCAGAGTGTTGCGAAGCTTCGTTAGGTCGGGATAATACGAAGGAGATGGCGATATCACTTCTATCATTCCGATTTCAGATTCACTAGGAAATCTATGATCAAAGGTCAAGTTAGTTTTTATTTCGTTTATACAATAATAACACCAATAATTAATTGTTTGAAAACTTACTGGACCTCAATTTGTTTTGCAACATAAGTCACATACTCCATATCCGTCTGTAAAAAATTCACAAGTATTTGACTACATTTTTTGTTAATACTTGACAGTTTATCAATAAAAAATTTTAAAAACTTTTTTAATAAACCATATACGTCAATGCAACATCATATTTTTTAAATTATCGTTTAGTCACTTCTTAAAATTTTGGATGGCAATTATTTGTAAATTATCTTTATCTTCATTATCTAATTTACATACATTTTTTTAAAACGTATAGCACGTTACAAATATTTAGTAAGAAAAATTTATGTAAATATTGAAGAAATTCTTCTGTATAAAGATTGAAAAAGAATGAATTGCACAAAAAAGTGAAGGTTTGCTAGCAATTTTTCTCACCTCAGCGACGAATACTATAATAAGTGTGTCGGACGCTTCGCTAGAACTCATGCGATCCAACAAATTTTTCAGGGTAGGCAGCAGGTAACTCTGAACTTCACGTTTGACAGTGGGTACTCCGAGTACCATGCTAACTCCGGTGCGCCCTTTGCTCTGGAGAAAAGCTGGTCGCAGGCTGTTCGGATCGTTCAAGAGGTGAGGAAAAAAATGATATATAGATGGCAGCTTGATGCTCGAAATGTTGGACGTAGCGTTGTTCAGGAAAATTTGGAGGTCCGGCAAAATGTGATTGTTTTCGGTGAGCGCGAGCAATTGGTGGGAGAGAATACTTATTTCCTCCTGGCTCGTAATGTACTTTGCCTGCAAGTGCTCCAGCTTTGCCTGGAGCTCGGCTATGCCGTTCTGCAAAGCCGTCTCCTCGTGCACATCCGGCGTTGTCACGAGATTGAGGAAGGCACATGGCACCAGCACAATAAATAAGACGATAAAGCATCTCCGTCTCGTCGGTGTTCTCGTTATTATTTGCGGTATCATTCTTTTTTCATACACGCCCGCATGATTCTCTCTGGCACAACTCTGACTTTTCATCGCTGACCGCAGGATTCCTTAAACTCGCTTAGCTCTGCGGATAAGAAAGTACGCGTTAAAGTGTCATATACAAAAATAGAAGAGGCAACGTTATTGCTTCGTATTATGTTAAATGCACTTTGCCAACCTTTCATTGCGGCACGAACGCTCGTTTCTGATAAATATGCAAATTCCAGAATTTGCATTATTGTTAATCCTCCAGTGCCGATGCACGTCCGTCGCACTCGATAAAAATTCGCTCTTGTTCAAATTCTTGGAGTCACGCACTCAAGTACTTTTCATTGTGCGCTTTGCACAAAAAACAAAATAATGTTCGGTGGAGTATCGCATGTTAAAAATAATAAATAGCTTGACCCACCGGCCTAACCAAACAATTTTTCATGTTTATTAAATTTTTACATCTTAAACTAATATTTTTTAAATTGCTTCCCAATTATTTTACTCTATTTCTTCGGCATGGCTGAGCAAACTGTCATTAGTGTGAGTAACATGAAAAAAAGAACAAACACCAAATTATCGTTATTTTTTTGAATCAAGTGTCTATCGAATATTTATTGAGCTCAATTAGGAAACATCTAAAAAAGAAAAACTTTGCACGATCGCAAAACTATCCTCGTAAGGGAAAAATTGGTCACTTTTATTTCTTACAAGCTTTTTTTCATCGAATATTTTTATTTTTATTTGTTTTATTTCACTCCTGTGGCTATTTTTTTTCTTTTCTTTTTTTACCAGATAAATTGATCGAGTATTTACAACTTTGAATGAATAATTCCACATTGGGTGCGAGTGACGAGACTACCCGATCGGAAATAATCACATGTCAAATTAAAACAAAAGTAAACACTTTGCACTGTCGTTCCATTTCACGCTCATTGCCCTTCAGAGGGTCATTCAATCGTTGTTTTTTTTTTTCTTAAAAATCGAATCGATGAACCATTTGTTTTTTAACGCGATTCGACAAATCAAAGAGGTTATTCGTCAATTTTTTAGGTGCACGAGTACGTTCGATAATGTGTATTTGAAAGAAAAGCAAAAGTTGACAGCTGAAAAAAATGAAAATTTTGACAACACGATAGTCTTTCATACGTTAAGATTTATTTTTGTAAAGTAAACGCGATGGCATGAACGATCGTTCTCGTAAAATTGTTATTCGAAATATCAATAATTGTGTATATCCACTAACTTTATCGACAAAAAAAGGATCGAGGGTGTCATTTTTTTTTTTTTGACAAGTTGAGGCGATTGTTACATTTTGTTTCATCTGCACTTATTGAACTGCATTAAAAACAAATGAACTATCCCTTTTAAATGTTTGTGAAAGTTAAAAAAACAACGTGAACTAAACAAAATATTTCAGTGGAACTAAACAAAAAATTAAAAATGATGAAGAATTTGTCGGTAGCGCCAGCTCTTGACTTTTGAAAGGTACCAAATCTTTCATAAACTCGTGGTAGATGACGACACCTGCTTTTACCCAAAAAGGTTCGCAGATTTGAAAATAATATATAACATTTTATTTTATATCAAATATGTTGACATAAATTGCAATAAATTGATTATAATTCTATATCTATGTAGGATTTCAAGAGAGTCAGGGAGCTGAGAATTAACGGTCAAACACTTGAATATATTAATAAAAGTAATTTTAACTTTATTGAATCAAAATCATCCTCGTTGCTTAGTTCTTAAACCCCTCTGAATTCAGCCAAGTATTATTCCATGGAATAATAGACTCGATTCCACATCTATATATGAGCAATTCCATGTCATTTCGACCACTTTTAGACCTGACCCCTTTCGATTTAGCTGAAACTTTTTTGACATTTTTTACCATATTGAAAACCTATATATAAGAATTTTTTCAAATTTTTTCACCCGACCCAAAAAAAGTTATAAAAAACTTTGACATTTTTTATAAATCCTCACATTTTTTTTCGTTTTCTAATTTAGTTATAAAATAATAAAAAAAAATCAGCATAGTTGTCACTTTATGATAAAATCCACTATCGTTATTTCTCTCAGTGTAAGCTGAAAAAATTTAAATTATTGATTTTGTATTTGAATCGATTGTTCAGGTATATATGTAAAAATATTCATATGTAAAAATGAATTACCACATGTATGTGAAAACTTTTAAAATAATTGATATATTAACACAATTTTAGCTTCATTCTCTTCATTTTGCAAAAATCTTTAAAAATCATACTTAATAAAGTTGATTTCGCCAAGAGAAAGGAAATCCTCGACGAATTTATATTGAACATATAGGTAAAAAATAATTGATTTTTGGATCGTTTTTTTAATTTTTCAATATAAATTCTTATAGATTTTGTCCCATTTAAGTAGCATTTTCGTTATCTGCTAGAAATTTTCGATCGAATAAAGTCTTAAAATGGAAAAAAAAATTCAAAAAACTTTTCGAATTTTTGAAGTTATACCCCTTTCCATTTTTTTTCACAAATCTTCAAGGGGTCATAACTTTTTTAATAATTGATGAAATAACATAATCCTTGCGCCATTAGCTTCGTTTTACAAAAATCTTTAAAAATAATCACCCTTAATAAAATTAAATTCGTGATGAGAAAGGAAAGATATTGCAAGTTGAATTTTTCATAGGTCTACAAGACCCAATGTGACCCGTGTAAGAATTTACAAAATTTTTTGAAAATTTTTTTTCGATTTTAAGAGCTTATCTGATCGGAAATTTCTTATAGATAACAAAAATGGTAATTATTCGCAGCGCAATCCCAGAATTCATATTAAACAATAAAAAAAAGGATTTTGGATCATTTTTTTTTATTACTTCGAGGACGCGAAGCGCCCGAGCCACTATGACCTGCTAGTATTAAAATAAAAATAAAATGAATAAATTGAGTTGACGTTTCATAATAAAATAAGGGAATTTTTATTTATTTTTTCTTAAAATCAACGCTAATACGACTATTTTAAATATTAAATAACGCAATAAAAAAAAAGCGCACGTTTTTTTAATCAGTTAAGAAATAACTTATTTTCGGGTACTCGGCTGAAAATCTCATTGGCTAATTTGGCGAAAATCAATCCAAACGTTTTCTCGAACGGTGCCTGAGTCTCTCTGAAAACAGTCTCCCAGTGTTCATTCAAGAATTTGTTCATTTGCGTACCTATTCAACAAAAAAAATGTTTTTATTATTTCATTGATTTTCTAGTGTTATTTAAAGTGTTGCGAAAAGAAAATGTTTATTCAACATAGTAGTGTCTTATTTGTTTATGCAATTTTTTGAATGAAAATTGCAAATTTTTCTCTAAAATTATTGTAGGAATTGATGTTGATTTTCATCTCTTATTCATATATAATTCAAAGCATAATCTTGCAAAGTATCTGCTATTTCTTCTTCATTTTTATTTTTTCTGTTTTACGTTAAAAAAAGTTATGCTTATTTTGTTTCGTATCATGTCCCGCTTTATAGCTTTATTTTGTAATTTGATGAAAATTACCCATTTTCATGCAACAAAATAGGGTACCTGGTACAACATCCTACAATAATATACTATTTTTTATAATGTTAAATTTGTTTCCTCTCGAAAACTGCCCCATCAATTTATTTTTCATGAAAATGTACCCTTGCTAAATTTTTTGAAAAAAAAACCCAAATTTTGTGTATTAGTCGATATATCATAAAAAAAGTATTAATTTTTTGTTCTGGATAGTTAGTGTGTTGACCCATGATTTATTTCATGTTATTCAAACAATAATAATAATTTGCAATATCTTATAATTAACAATTATAATTGTTAATTATAATTATTAATAATTATTAAAAATATTAACAATTATTAACAACAATAAAAATTATTAAAAATTCCAATTATTAATAATATTGCTCATAAATAAAAACAAACAGTTTTAAAAAATCACTGCATGCTTATATTGCTTATGGATACGTACTGAGCCTAGCATCCCCGTTGAAAAGATTGGAGAAATCAAATATGACGTTCTTTGGGGTGAATTTGCATTCGTATTTCTTCACTCTCAAGTAATTTTCACCGTCTTTCTCGTATCGGTCGAAATAGATTGTACTTTTCGTCTTTAACCCCTCTGCAAAAATATACGTTTTTTTTATGAATAAAATACTTTTTGTACTCACTGAAACATGACTTATTTATTTTTATTTCATTCCAATATCGTTCACTTTTATATTTGTTCGTAAAATGAATGCTTATTTTAAAGCTTATTTTAAATTGTTCATATTTTTCATTAATTTAAAAAAATGTCATTTGATTATTTCGATTTTAATTACATTTCAATTTTTTTTAATCAAATTAATTCACTTATCAATAAATAAATAAAAAGAATGTAATTAAATTTTAATTCTAATTTAATAAAAATATAAATAAAAAATCAAATAAGAATAAATATGATTAATAATGTACAAATAAATGATAAAATAAAAATAAAACTGCTAAAAATAAAAATCTTAATTAAATTGTCAATTAAAAAAGAAAAACCTACGCATCGTAATGTTGGCAAGTCCGGTTCCGGTGATCGGTAAGATCAGAACTCTGCCCTTCATGCTGTACTTTCCAACGAAAGAGACCTGAGTATTGTACGCGACTGATCGCAGCATGGTCGATTTATCGTCAAAACTAAAATGTCATAAAAAATAAATAAATAAATAAAAAATACAAAAAATAAAAAAATAATATATTCGCTTGTAAAAATTTCAAAAAATAATTAATTCGTATATTATATTTGTTTTGAATTATTCGATATCATTAAAATTCCTGAGAAACGGAAATTTTTATGAAATCTAATTAAAATTCATCGAAAATATTGTATCGAACGAAGGAAAAAGGCAAACGAACGGTTCGTGCTGAATTTTGAATCCCTGGGTGAGTCCGTAAACCTTGATATTTGTGTAATTTTGCTCGATCGAGACTGACCCACCAGTACTACCGATCAAAACCGATGATACATCCAAGGGCTCCAGAGGGCCAAGTTTGAAACTTGGCAGACCTAAAACCCCCAAAAAATTAATTTTTCTACAGATTCACCAGATTTTATTGGAATTTTATTTTTAAAAAATATTTAAATTTATGTCAGAATGCGTTTTTCATTTTTTTTCACCATTGATCATAGACATGACCGCCTCCGGAACTGCGACGTCCAAACATTTCGCATCAGTGCGATGACATTTCTTGAAATTTTCAGCTGTGCAAAAAAAGAAAATCCAGATGTTGTTTTTTAGATTCATCATTGAAAAGAAACGTAAATTTACTTTTTCTTTGACAATATTTATTATTATTATTATAGACGATCAAAAATCAATGTCAATTATAAATGTCAATGAAATACAATATTGTTAAATTAAATGATTATTTATACCAATAACTATTATACTGTAAAAGTAATTGAATAAACGAAATTCTGTTATTTTTTTGAATTTTTATTTACAAATTATTTATAATTTGTATCTTTTACAATACACGAATATTTTTTTGCTTTAATTTTATTCATTAATGAAATTATCATTTATTTTTATTATTACGAATATATATTTTGTGTCTTTTTTTCTCTGATTTTATTAATTAAATTTATTATTGTTTAATATGATATTAATTTTCATTTTTTATTACACATTTAATCATAAATATAATTATTTAATAAAGATAGTTAATTAATTAATTGCAAAAAAATACTGACGTAGATCGAGGCTATTCGATTCGTGAATGAACACGACCACAAACATTAATCCGACGATAAAATTCATTTTTGTAAATCTTTTTTTTTCCTCTCGAAATCACTAAAATATGAAAGAGTAAAGAATTCTTGGCTAAACGGGAAAAGTCGCGGAACGGACCTTTTTCACGAACACCGGGGGGACAGGAGGCCCAAAGAATTTTTCTCAACTGATCAGTCGCGGTGAAAAGTGTAACTATTTAAAGACGCCGCCCCACCATCGCTGAAAAAATGTTTATAAAAACGACACGCGATTCGTCTTGACCAGGAACAAGCCAACGATCTCAAACGCGCTTACGACGATGCGTCACGTATTTAAATATTTTTTTTCGTGGATCAAAAAGATTTGATCAAAAAATATATATATTTCTATGGACGTGTGAAAAAATCCGTAAATTAATGAAACTTTGGTATAAAAATTTTAGATTAAATGAAATTTTAGAATAAATATTTAGAATAAAATTTTAGAATAAAATTTCATTCCTATTTGAACAATTTGTACATGAAATTGAGAGAAATAATAATTATGTGCAACCGTGATGATAAAATGTGTACTTTATGATTCTTTTCTGTTTTTTTTAACTTTAATTTATTTTTTTAATGATTTGGATATAAGATTGCAAGAAGAAAACAAACAAATAAATTATATTCTTCATAATAGAGTATTTTGAACTATGTTGTTTAGATTGCATTTTTTTATTTTCATGTGTTTTTTATAATATGGCTCGTTATAGTTCATAGAATGACTATATTTTATAAAATATAGTTAATTTTTTAAATTATATTATCTGAAGTTTTATGAATTATATACCAAAGAATTCATTTTATAAGTTTATTTATTGATGATATTAGATTATTAGTGATATTTTTATTAGTTCATTTTATGAACTATGTACATTTTCTTTATGTAAAATTAATATATATTTTATAGAAAATAATTCATTAAAAGTAAAATGTAATTTTTATGAACTTTGAATTTTAAAGAATATAGTTCAAAAATATAAAATGTACTTTTTATAAATTATTTTTATAAAAAGTATAGTTCATAAAATGTAGGAAAAAATTGGAGAGGAAAAACTTTAAGGTTTTCAACAATTCCACAAACCTTTGAATTATTATTTTTAAACAGATTTGTAGTCCTGTGTGGCCTCTAAGGTTGATATTCACTCATCAAAACGATTAAGAATAAAATTAACAAAATAATATTTAAATGGATATAAAATTATATTGAGAAAAAAAAACTTATATTATTAAGACAGTTGTTTTTGGACGTGTCATTGAACTTTAATAGTTATTTTATTGGTATAATGAAAGACATGCACGATTTTTTTCGATGTTTAGATTCGTTGTCAAGTTTCCAGCGACGAAACGCGCGTTACCTTGCAACTGCTTCGTCAACAATCCGGAAATCAGGTGTCCCAATGTCAAAAGCAGTTTAAGGTATAGTTCAATCGAAAAATTGTTTTCTTAAGGTAGTTTTATTAAAAAATCGTTTTCTTAGGATTTTGTTAAAAATTTGCAAAAACCTTCTTGGATACAATGTGCAATTGTAAATGAATTTTAAAAGGTTTCACTACGTAGAACTCGAGATATTTATTGGCAAAAATCACTATTTTCTGCAGTTTCTCCCATAAGAGCACGTGTTAAATATAAAAATTGAATTTTAAAAGGTTTCACTACGTAGAACTCGAGATATTTATTGGCAAAAATCACTATTTTCTGCAGTTTCTCCCATAAGAGCACGTGTTCTTGATATCTTGACTTCTGGATAGTGGAACTTGTTGAAATTTTTCACAGCTCTTCATTGTATTTCAAAGAAATTTCCTCAAGTTTTTAAAATAAATCCTAAGATTATGATTTTTTTTTAATTTTCATACATACGTAACAAGTACAGGTCACTTTGAGTTACCTTGAATTTTGAGTATGTTGTTTTTGAAAAAAATTACAACAACTTTTCTTAATTGACTTAAGCTCTAAAACCACATGGTATCGAGATAAATTGAGATGAAATTTTTTGATTTGACTGTACTGATAGAACTACCTTAAGATCTCGTTTGTATTTACATAAACATTCTTTGATATCGTATTCACATGTTTATTTAATTTTCGGCACACGTTTGTTAATTAAATCAGCAAATTCATATATCAAGACAAGGCTGTCTTTATTCACAGTAAATTACAGTAAAATTGAATTAATTATCTTTTAATTTTTTTTCAATTTATTCTCGAAATAATGAGGAAACGAAGTATGTTCAAAAGTTTCCAGTTCATGTCAACTAAAGGTATCGTAGGTTATCGAAATTCTTTTCAACAGATTTTTTTTTAACTATATGAACCTTTTTTGTTATTGTATAAAACTTGGTGCACAATTTTAGAAAGTTTTGTCATCTATAAATCAAGATATTTGATGTTTAAAATTGCAGTTTTAGGCTCTTAAGAAAATTTTATAAAATACGATTTTCAACAATATAGACATATTTCGATTTCTAGATGGTCAATTTTATTCCAAATTTGGAAAATCTGTGCAATAAAAAAAATTCTATAGAAAGCTATATTTTTAGCATATGTATATAGAATTATGGTCGAACTATCTTAGTTGAAGATCTAATAGAATTTGTATATAGACATAATCTTTTTTTTTCGAATGCTGTTTGATTTATTGCGATCTATCGTCTCATTTTCTGCGAACTCACAATTTGATTTGCAATTTTATTCCAACTTTTTTCAAAAATTAAAAAAAACCGAGTGAATGAATTTGTAATGTATTACTTCTTCCATACAAATAGACGTATTTTTTTCGTTTAACTATTAGTACATCTGCATATTCAAATAGATTTAAATTTGAAGCTGGTTTTTTCCTTGAAATATTTTAAAAACAAAAATAAAGTTGGAGATATGTACTCTGAGATGTTCGACTACCCGAGTCGAAATTTACCATCCGCACTTTCCGCAAATATTCCGATGTCGCCATATAAAATCCATGCAAAAGAAAATTTTCAGAAAAGCTACTGAAGACTGGATTTTTCGCAGAATTCCTCGTGTTGTTTCATCATCAATTTTTTTCTTCTATCTTCTTTTATTAAGATGTTAAACTATCAGATGTTAAAATATCACATTTTTAAGCCTTTTCGTTTAAACATAATTTTTTACCATACTACCCCGAACATATACCATAAGAATGTATACATATATACAGACTCAATAAAATGTAAAATTTATCTAATTGAGGCTCTGCCTCTTTATCAAAAATTTTTGAATTATTTGTTTCTTAGCTAGACTATCGATTTACAACTTGAGTGTATTTCGTCAACAATTTAAACATTTTTTATTCTTAAATCATTTAAATAAGAAACATGTTAGTGAAACTTTTTGAAAAAACTGATTGGAAAAAATTTACACTACACAGAAACATTTTAGTAAAATATTTCGAAATGACTTTTTATAAAAAACGTATTCTATAAAAACATAATGAAATTTTGAAAAAATTGAATAATTTAATCTACATTTAGAGCAAATCAACGAATTTTCCGTAAGAATATACAGTCCGACACTTCTATAAGAACGCAAAAGCCCCCAAGGGGAAGATTTTTATGGCCCCCCACTCCGTGCGCGCTTCGCGCTCGCTGACTCGTT
>JAPYYW010006291.1:0-11299 GCA_030522545.1 Cremastinae sp. A BG-2022a
GTCTAGTAAAAATTTCACGTCAATCCATCGTCGATAGGTCGATTCCTATAGAATTTCATACTCTGCATTGCCATCTGGTCACGATGAGTTAAAATAAAGGAGCCTATGTTCAAATCGACGTTGAAAACTGCGTCTCTATGACAAATTTCATTCAAATCCTTGCAAAAAATTTTGCGTTATCGAGTAACAAACAAACAAACTTACTTTCACATTTATAATATTAGTTAGGATATGCTCTCTTTTCGCCGGCAGTCGACCGTCTAATCTCGCTCGTCTCGCTAGTCTCGCTAGATACACGTCTCTCTAGCGAAGGTGGTGGGGAAAAGCCAAAATTTGACTGTTATTGACGATATCCTTTGAAAATCGCAATAACTATTGAAATCATACTCAAATTTGACAAATTCGTCAAATTCGAATTTATCGACAAAGACAAAATTTCACTGCTCGCGTTTATCATACTCTCGTATGGTCGAGGTTTTCATTTTTCTTAAGTGTAATATGTATGTGGATAAAAATGTTAAATTTTTAATTAGATTATCATACTGAGAAATTATTTTGTGCCTTTTGAAAAATGGTATAGATAATTTACAAAAATAAATTTTAAGAATCATCAGTGGCGACAAAATATTGCCAATATAATTATTTAAAAAAAATTTACAAACAGAAAAATATTGTAGAATAAAGTGCAACAGTATATAGTTCATGTCATATATGTATACAAAGTCATTATCATAACTTGTATACTGACGCTACTAGCCCATTATTCAGGATCAGACTTTTTATAACTCTGATTAGATTCGCAAGATTACTCGAAGAATTGATACGGAATGATGTATGTTTCAAACATTAAAAAAGAAAATAACAGCGGTGAATGCTAGCGGTGAAAATTACGTAATAGATAGATAGATTTTTATTATTCCCTGGCCAAAGCCTTAGGCAAACGAGTAAAAAACATAATATAAAAGAAATAACAAAATTATAAATAAACTTAAATTTAAACTAAAGTAATACGCAATACGCATGCAATATGAATATGAGAGATAATACGTATGTTATAATATTATATATTATGCGTAACATATCAAAGAACAACTGTACCAATTTTCAACACACAATCCTAAATAATAAATTATAAAACTATAGATCTATCTTAAAAAACACTGATAGATCGAGTAACGCGAATAGAAGTGAATAAAAATGATTAATTTAAGAAATACAAAAGGATGAATCAATCGGTGAATGGTCTTTCAAAAAAATATGAGAAAAAAGCTTTGTTTGGTATTTGTTGGTTGATGGTTGAGTGATAAATTAGAGACTGACATGCGAGGGTGAAAAAAAAGTGAACAAGAGACAAGATAGCTAGGAGGATAGATAGGATAGATAGGAGGTAGAGGTGAAAATTTGGTAGCGAAGAAAGGGTCGGATCGACACGCGCGAGTTTCTCGCCAGTGTCCTTGTGACATTCGTGAGATAAGAGTTTGTTAGCTTCGAATAAAGGGTTAAAAGGAGGGGGATGAGAAGAGAAAAAGCGGACAGGTGGAGTTGCGCCGCGGCCGCGGGGGGTGAATCGAGGTTGATGCCCGGGCTTGCTTCCTAGTCTGCTCTGGCGTGCTATCTCTGTCTCCCTCGACGCTTGTATCGACCGCAACGGAGCAGCGCACAGCTTCTCGACGCCCATGACGCCGACACTGCGCCCTCAGTTGTCCAATTTTCTTCAAAACCCCGTCTAGCCATTGGCCCCTTAACCGTGTACGAGCTTTTTTTTTTCATTTTACAATTTCATCAATTTTTTATATTTTCTCCTCAAGCATATAAACTAAATGTTGAGCCAAATTTAAAAACGTTTTACTGAGTCATTTAAAAGTTATCCAACTCCAAAATTAATCATTTAACATTGTTTCTTATAGAGATTTCGTAAATTTACACTGAATACTAACTTAAACATTTTATTAATATTTTTTAAATTTAATTATTTAAACAATAAAAATGTGTAAATTATTATTAAAATATGCTCAAGTTACTAAGAGATAGTCAAACTATGAGACTCAACAAATTATCAACTTTTTGGGAAGAGACAGAGTTTATATTTTACAAATTAAACGTCAACAATTTACTTTTTGCTGGAATTTTCTGTGCCAATTTCTCTCAAAAAATCGTATTCCACTCTCGTCAAAACGATGCAAAATACAATTATTTCATTCCTCCAAATTATTTAAATTCGCATAAAGTCTTGTTGAATAATATTAATGATTAACTTGACTCGCATACCGTTGATTCTTTTCTTGTTTTCAATTAAAGAATCATTAAAATGAAGATCGTCCCTTGGGATTTCCCAGAACATTTCTGGAGAAAAGAAAAGATGGAGGCGGGCCATGAGTGGCCAATTACCGGACTGGATTGATATTTCTTTCTCTGCTGATTCTCTCACGTTTTCCTCGTATACTTCATATTATATACCAAACGATCGTACGCGCGTATCCAGGTATAACTGCACTCGGAGACATGCGCGATACTCCCCAGCCTTGTTGCAACAACGAAACTTCTGCCGTTATTACGTAAACACCAATCGATCATATCATCGGAATCGTTCAAAAAAACATTATCGAACTTGAGTTCATTTTAATTAAAAATCCTAGACACGTATCAAATAGACGACTAATCAATTTGAACGTGCTCTTTTCGAAAAACATAGGATATTTAGTACCCTCTATCTTGAAAAGATATTACAATAACTTCAAACGCTATTTTTAAGATGTCTTTTAAAAGGTAGCACTTCTCATAGTGTCTTTTATTTTTTCAGTTCCAATTCATACATATTTTGTTGGTGGTATATTTGTTGGCATTGATGTATATGTTAGAATTGCGGTTTTCTTTCGTTAATATTCTTTATTGATGCTCTACACTGAGAAAAAAGTTTGTTTGAATCAACTGAACGGGCGGACACGGAGGGCGAAAGAAATATTTAGTTAATTTAACATAATATTTATTTAATTCAACGGCACGGAAAAAAATGTTTGGTTGAATTAAAAAAATATCATGTTAAATTAACTAAATCTTTCTTTCGCCCTCCGTGTCCGCCCGTTCAGTTGATTCAACCAAACTTTATTCTCAGTGTAGATTATTTATCATTATTAAAGTTCATTATTGCTGGTATGCGTGTATCGTTGTTGTGGCTTCTTATATTGGCGTTCTTTATTGTGGATGTTCACTCTTATTTTCATTCATATATACATGATTATCCATACATGTATGGAAATCGAATCGACGTATCTCAAGTACTTGATCAATGATGAAAGATATGTTATTTCGTAAAAATAGATACAAAAACAAATTTTAGAGGAAATTTTGAAAAGGACTGTGAGAACGAAAGATTAGCGCATATAATGTGCATGATGTATATATGGAGGATAAGCGCACTGAGGAGGAGTAGGAGGGGAAGGAGGAGGGAGAAGGAGGAGAAAGATGAAGGAAGGGAAGGAGGCAGAGGTCGTTGCCGGTTCGAGGGGTGTCGGCGCCGTCCAAGCGAGAGAGACGGAGAGGGCAAAACGGAGGGTTGAGCACGAGTGATACCTCGCTTTCTCGCTTGCTGAAAGGTCGCTGAACCCTGGGTCGATAGCCGCGCTGTTGAAGCGCGGGCGCGATGAGCAACCTCTCTCTTTCTCTCGTCGGCTACCACTATTACTACCATCGGTGCATACCATCTTTTTCTATACACAATCCCTATACACATCCAACTTTATCTTGAATTTAAGTCTCATCCCCAAACAACGAAACAATATAGTAAATATTATCCCATTTTCTAATATGTTCTCTCTATAGTACTATTCGCATTTTTCAGATTCCTACTCATATTTCAACATTAAGGTAGGAGTCGCGTGACAGTCCATTCAGCGGTTTGGCTGTACGTGTTAACTAAATGTAAAATCATCACTTGAATTTTTTTGAGACAGAATTTTAAATTTAAAGAGGCTTCACCATGTGGTTATCGAGATATTTATTTCAAAAAAATTGTCACTTTTAACATAGGCTCTTATGAGAGATGAAAAATATGACGACTTTCAACAATTAATATCTCGATTACCAGTGAAGCTTCCTAAAATTTGGCATACATTTCGACATGACCTTAAAGATGATTTGTGCAAATTTTTAAGAAATTCTGTCTCAAACAATTTTACGCGACTCCTACCTTAAGGCACTAACCTACTGTGAGCGCGCCGCGAAACACGAGGGTATAAGATTTTTTAATTGAAATCTTAACAAAGTTTACGGTGTACGTCGCTTCTAAAAGGACACTACACGATGAAGTTGCTGGTTGATGATCGACAGCAATTCAGCCATACGGTTCATCGTAAAAATTAAAAACAAAAAATTATGATCTAGATATATGGCCCTTTATGAAAAAATCCTTATGCGTGGTGCCATAGAGACTGGATTAACGAACATTTTTAGACTTGATTTATGCAAATCAGATAAATAGTTTTTTAAATATGTTGTCAACTAGGTTGAAAAATGTACTGTTGAGAAAAACGCGTCCAAGGTCTGCCGATCCGCACGATTGTTAATTTTGGAAATTTCTTTAGAAAATTTGGTGAGAGCATTTTCACAAATGTATCTTTTAGAAAATGAACAAAAAATGAAAGAAAAAAATGTTCACGGTGGTTTAGTGCCTTAATGCTTTAAACGGAAATGTCAAAACATTTGATAAACGGGTAAATCATATAGAAGCTACGTGTGTTAAAAAAAACCGATCAATGCATGCGTCGGCGTTTATTTCTCTTTTTCATTTGGTTTTTTTTTTTCGTTCGTGTCAGGTCACTCGAAACTTTGTCACATATCGTCCTCACTTTCTACCCTCTGCAATGACCAATCGTTTCAGCTTTTATCCGTTTGAAGATGAGGAGCCGGGGGAAAGGGAGATAGAGATAGAGAGAGAGAGAGAGGGGGGGGAATACTTGATAGACAGAAAGCGATAGCGCCTATCGATCACATTTGAATTCATGAGGCTTAATGTCTACAGATATCAAATATACAACATTTAATACGACCTATGATCTTCTCTGGCTACTATAGGAGCCTTATCTCCGAGAGATGAAGATCAAGATCGTATACTGTACCAGACACAGTCGTATATCATACATTGCAATTGGAGCTCGAGAGAACGGAAGCCCGACTCGTAAAGATCATTTCACCAGAGATTTATAAATTAGCATCAGATCGTCATATCAGCGAAACATTTCGGAATAACTCATCCCATCCGATTAAAGTTAATGATAAGGGAATCTTTCGAATAATATATAGACATCAAACGCAAAGCCTCGAGAGAAATTAGAAAAGCTCAATAAGAATAATAGTACGTGATCTTGCCGATCGTCAATCAGACAAATCAAATAAAGCCAGATTGGCAACTCAATTTCGAATTATTATTGTGAGATAAAGTCTGTTTAGAAATTGTGATAAAATTGTCGCGAGACTGGATCAGTGGTGAAGAGAGCTTCGAGGATTTAATTCCAGCTCAAACTCTTTTGGATTTAAAATGCTGGGGTTTATCCTATCGGTGTATATACTTCAAATAGCAAATAATAATAGATTAAAACTAATACACAAGATACTCCTTCTATCGGAGTTTTATCAAACAAAAATTAATACGTATATTATTTACAAAGCTTTTTATGGTGCCGCCATGCATCATATATTGCATTCACTTAATACACATTTTTAAATTAATTATTAAATATATAAAGATATAAATATTTTATTAGAACGCGATTCACCAAAAAGTAATTATCATAAAATATTCAATTACATTAATTGAATAAAAGAATTATACTAATTGAAATTATATCAAACTACATATATCAATCTCGTTTGATATTTATCATCAAGTCCACATAGACTAAAACTTCTGTTGAAATATACTAAAAACCCTCACAAGTCATACAGTTGGGGTGGAGAGGAATAACCTCTTTCAAGTCATATATTTTCTCCACTCAAGTCGTTGATTCTCGACTATATACGCATGCGTTATGAGTTTATGCATGCTGATAGTCGTGCAACATATTGGTAGAGGGGATAACGTTAGATTAAGTGTCGGTGCAACGATTTTGAGTTGAGCCTAAATATTTCACTAAAAATTACGCAACTCAACAATAAAATAGAAGCAAGCTTATATAGATAGAATGACAGCGAGATCGTGTACGTACTAAAATCTACATGGTGATATATGAACGGCCAACTTTCTCCGGAATAATATCTTTTCCGTCGTTGGACCTCGTGACATCGTGAATGAAGAGATATATTCTGTGTATGTACATCGGTCATCTGTTCAGTCCTCTCTCTCTCTCTCTCTTACACTCTCTCTGTCTCTCGATCTCCTATCTTTCGTTTTTTCTCGCAGTTTCTCTTTATTGTCACTCTCTTTTCTCCCCACCAGCCTTTTCCAATGCTCGACAGAGGTAGAGAAAAAGCAGAATGGCTTATCAACCCTGACTATGCGTTATTATAGTATGTGATCCGCAATGTCGCAAGACGCGACCTCTCTCTATCTCTTTTTCTTCTTCTTCTTCTTCTGCTCCTCATCCGCCTGTCTCTCCCTCTCGCACTTTTTCTCGCTTTCTTTCTCCGTCGAGGTCTCTGAACTCGATCACTCTCTCGCATTTCCCGTACAACGCTTATACGTCATTGTTTCGAACATAAGTGCACGTTGGTGTGCGCGCACGCACACACATTTCAATGTTGTTCGTAGTAAATCCATGGATCTCGGCCGTTGATGTGTCTGAGCTGTCTATCTGTCACGATTATCGCCGCGCGCGTCTCGGTACACAAACGACATTTGGCCTTCTCGCGTGAGTATACGTTTACCTAGGAAAGAATCGTCGAAAAAGAAACGGATCGATGAAGAACGAATAGACGAAATAAGAAAATGGCATGACATGTTCTGGTTAAAAAAGACGTTCTAACGTTATTGTGCGGGGTTAAATATTTTTCATAATATTTTGATTGAAATTTGCTTAGACATTCTTCGACGCAATGTGGACATTTGTATCAATTTTTAGGACGATTTACTGTACGGAAGTCGAGATATTTATTCATAAAAATCGCAATTTTCAGTATGTACTTCGCCATAAAAGCACGTATTAAATATTGCGATTTTCAATAATAAATAATCTCAACTTCTACAATGTGAAGCCTCATGAAACTTGGTATGAATTTTTGTACAATATTAAGGAATGTTTGTTTAATTTTTTACAAGAATTTGAAAAAAATTTGTTTTGTCATTTTTTTAATCATATAACAAATACAATTGACCTTGAACGATCTTACAATTCGAGTATGTTGTTCTTAAATCAATTTCTAACAACTTTTCTCCGTGAACTTTTGCTCGAAAATCACTTTTTACCTGAAAAAAACTGAGCAGCAACCTTAAGGTAGTTCTCGTGAAAAATGAATTTCGACAAATTTTCTTGCAAATTTGCACAAATCTTCTTGGATGTGATCTGAATATGTGGTCCAAATTTTAAAAAGTTTTACCACGTAGAAGTAAAAATATTTATATTGTTAAAAATCATGATTTTTCGTGCTTTTCCATAAGAGCACGTGTTAAATGTTACGATGTTCAACCTTCAATATTTTGACTTCTTTCGTGAAACTTCTTGAAATTTTGCACAGATTTTTATATAACATCAAAGAAACTTTTTTTAGTTTTTAAAAAAAAATCTGACATAAAATTGTTTGAAAATTTTTTAAATCATGTAGCAAGTATACCCGACCTTTGATGACCTTGCCGTTTGAGTATATTGTTCTTTAGTCAATTTGCAACAACTTTTCTTAATTAACTTATTCTCGCAAATTACTTTGAACGTCAGAAAAACTGAGATGAATATTTTTTATTTGACTACATTAATTCTGAGAACGACCTGAATCCTAATGTATACGCGTATTTGATGATGACTTGAAAGAAAGTAACTGATGATGTTTCTCTAATACGAATTAATTCTAACATTTTCACGCACATCCCTGCAATGAATCTTCTGAAACACACGAGACGCAGACTGTTTCAGAAACGAGCATCAATTACGGAGAGACGATAAATTCGTAATGAAATTTTGCCTCTTTTAGAATTTTATAAGTTTATAATCGGTGAATGTCGGGTGGTAACGCGAGGAAGCTTCTGGGTCACGTGATCTCGCTATGCATCCCGTTGCATGGTTCATCTTTGATCGAGAATCTTTGATTCTCGAGAAAACTTGTCACTGATACAAAGGATTTAAACGAGTGCGTCAAGCTTTTTTCTTTCAACATTTAGTCATTGTCAATGGCAACTCGATTGCTTTTTTTACATGATTTCTGTTACACCCGGTATAAAGCTTTCGAAAACGAGCTTCCGGGTTTGACTAATTCCTTCTCTGCGGATTGTAGAAAAATAATATGAATCTCGTCAAATTTTCTCACATTTTAAACGAATATCTCTTGTTCATTAATATAAAAATTAAATTCAATCTAAACTTCATTAAAGAAGAAATTCTAACTAAAAAGTCTGGCCAAAATTTTAGCAACGTTCGAACCATTTTTTTCACGCGTCATCGTCTATACAACTCTCGAATCATTATTCGACGAGAGAAACTGGATTTCTCATTGTCAAAAATTGACCAGTCACGTCGAATAAAAGATTCGAGAAACGAGTCCGCGAATAATAGAAAAATTCTACCGGCGAAACTCTTTCGAACGTTTGAAAGCGGAATAGAATCTCGTTTCTCTCTCTCCCTCTCTCTGTTCAAAGTATTTTCGTGACTGGGCAGCAATTTGGTTATGTGGGCCTCGAATTCTCCTCTTTTAACGGCTCTTGTTCGACCAGTCACGTGCGTATATAAGGGAGCGTACTGTTATATGATATAGTATCGGCGAGGCGAAAAAAGGCGCAGAAACAAACGTGTGCGAGCGTATCGAACGACCCAAAAAAGAAAAAAATTTAAAAAATAAAATAAAAAGCGAGAGACTATTAAGTTGCGGGGCCTCGGAGTCAACGCACGATTTTTAGGTTCTCTCTCGCTCACGCCCGATCGTATCTAACGCCGTCTAACGGCACGTGGCCGCTTATTCAAAGAAAAAAAAAAAGATAGCCGCGAGGAAAAGGCGGAGACACGATTTTGAGGCTTCTTCCTGAGGTTGAAGGAGAAAAAAGAAAAAAAATTCTCGAAACTACCGTAACATACTCTCTATTGTCAGACCGTGTAGCTCTCTCTCTCTCTCTCGCGGTGTGTGCTTTCTTTTTTAGCCGCTCGTCCTTCTGGCGGGAATTTTTGGCGCCAGCGTGCGAGAATCGGGGAAAAAAAGGCGGGCGAAACGAAAGAAGAGAAGAAACTCCCAACGGGGGATCAAACAACGTGCCACACGAGTACAGTTATCCCCGTCAGAGAGAGAGAGAGAGAGAGAGAGAGAGAGAGAGAGGGAGAGGAAAAATAAGACAAAAAAAGGATCAAGCGAAATAACAGTCACGGGGTCCCTTCCGCTCAAACTCTTCGCGGAAAAAAAAACTTATGCGCCCCCCTTTTTCAATTCTACATCCTTTCTTCAAATTCAACGTAAATCCTGTGTTGAATTTGGCCCAAAGTTGAAAACGTGAAACACATTTTTTTTTCTATTAAAAATAATGTTCAAAGATGTACCATTGTTGGTGAAAATAACGATTATTTGTTTTTTTTTCTGCTTTCAGGTAAAAGTTTCCTGACTCTTGTTCATCGTAACGTATTCTTTCGAATTTCATATTTGGGTAACGTTCAATATTTTTCATCTTCTAAAATTTTTATTTTGCATAAACTATCTTTGATGCCATATGTATATGTGTGTTAAATTTAAAGACGTTTCTCTGCATAGAATTCGAGATATTCATTATCGAAAATTACCAATTTCTCTTCTCTCCCATAAGAGCACGTGTTAAATAGTGCAATCTTCAAATCTTGATATCTTGACTTCTAAGAAATCGAACTTCTTGAAATTTGATAAAGCTTTTTATAATACTTCAAAAACCTTCAATTAGTTTTTTTAAAAAATGTTAAATAAATTTTTCAATAGAGAATAATACAATAAAATAATTTATAAAAAGACCGAATTATTGACTTAATTAAAACTAAAATAATGTAAATATAAGAAAACAAGTTATTAAATCATTTGTTTCTACAACGAGTTATGAAAATGTATAGTTATTATTACTAATCATTTACAATAATCACAAGTGTATTTGCTGACTATTTTGTTTTCAACTCCAGCACATGAATTATAGGCCCAATTTCTAAACTTTCATTTGAAATATATGTATCTCAGAAATTAAACCGTAGAATGACTTAACTCTTTATTCATTCGATTTCTTTTCTTTTTCTGTACAAAACACAATTTTTTCAAATTTTTCTTAAACACGGTTTTTGCTATCGAAGTATCACAAAAGATATGTGGAAAAGAGTGTATGGTTTGTACACTTCATTTATATATTTTTTGTTTCGTTTCTGTGGAGACACATAAATGAGCATTCATATAATATATACGCATTATAAATTGGCATAGTTTATTCAGATGTATAGAGGAAAGAAACGTCTGTTCCTTTCTATGTAAAGAAGGTCAAGGCCATGACCTACAGAGAGGTCGTTGATCCTATATACACACACACAGGTATATATTATATAGTATAGTATATATGTATATCTGCGTCGGTAACACTGGTTTTTCTGGGACCAGAGCACCGTAAGAGCGTCGCGTTCGTTCGAACGACCGGGCATCATTGGCTCGACTTTTCTCTCGCGTCCCTCGAAATAATCTCGATAAAACGCGTATATCTGTTGTCATTTTTTTGATCTAATTAATATTCGTGTTGCAAATTTCATTCAATAAATTTCGATACAATTCAAAAGTAAAGAGAGAATATTAAATTCGTCATCTTAAGGGAGTTGTCTTGGGACAGTCCGTTGAAAAAGTTTACGACAGTATGAGACACACATAGTATAGTCATAGTATATAGTAGTGTATAGTAATATGATTCTTCGTTAAAATCGAAAAAAATGACATTGAAAATACAATGTTTTTTAGGGTTATAAGGAGCAAGTTCACCAAAATTCACGTAAAATAATTTTTGTTCGTTTTAATAATACTTTGTTTTTTTTGTTATTAAATATTTTTTATATGAAAATATGATATTGTTTGTTTGAAAAATACCACGCGTATTTGTATTAAAAAAAATTTATCAAGTAAATAAAAATTTGTTTGTATTTCAATTTCCTATATATAATCGTTTCTCGATAGTTTAATAATTTTT
>JAPYYW010006294.1:0-13550 GCA_030522545.1 Cremastinae sp. A BG-2022a
GCGTGACAGTCCATTCAGCGGTTTGGCTGTACGTGTTAACTAAATGTAAAATCATCACTTGAATTTTTTTGAGACAGAATTTTTTCAAAATTTATACCGCTCTTTTTTGACGTCATATTAACATGTGTGCAAAATTTAAAGAGGCTTCACCATGTCGTTATCGAGATATTTATTTCAAAAAATTGTCACTTTTAACATAGGCTCTTATAAGAGATTTAAAAATATGACGACTTTCAACAATTAATATCTCGATTATCAGATGGTGAAGCTTCATAAAACTTGGCATACATTTCGACATGACTTCAAAGATAATTTGTGCAAATTTTTAAGAAATTCTGTCTCAAACGATTTTACGCGACTCCTACCTTAACGGTAATCAATGAAATATGAAAAAAAAAATGAAAAACTTACCGGCGTAAGTGCTTTTGGAACTCTCGTGAAGCTTGAAAGTGAATGGTATGTGAACCTTCATCATCTTCATTTGCGGTATTCGCGGTGAGTGGGCCATGACGCCACCGCTGCCACCGAACATAAGATCATCGCCGTGGACCCTGAGAACCATCATGTTTCTGCAAAAACGAAGATAACTATTTTTAAGGTATCTCATTGGTTCTCCGTTTGTATTTCTTTTTTTTGCCCTATCACTTTTCTATTCCATTCTCACGTACGAAAAACTTTATTGCCCTTCATATTGAATCGACCAGTTGCGAATATATATATTTTCGTGGATATAATTCGTTCTCTCTCAGTCGTCCTATTAATTATTACAATAATATTCTCGTACGATAAACTCGACACACAAAACACATAATTTTCTAAATCGTCGTTCAAACGCGTCCTCCTTGAACGACGCTTCTCGCAACAGTGTTTTTCCTCGTTCCGCGACCTACCTTCGTGCCTGCTTTCCAACGAGCCCTTCGTTCTCGCTTTGACGTCGTAGTTTTCCAGCCTTCTCTCGAAAAAGGCCAGCTAGCGTAATACGAGATACACGGAGAGAAAAAGTCCAAGAAAAATTACCATGCTGTCTCTATAAAGCGTGAGCAAACGACATGTATAGGAAATTTTACTATGCTGCACGGTAAAAATTCTAACGCTTCAGACCAATTTTTCGAAGATTTTTCAGAAAATTTCCATGCAGCACGATAAAATTTCTAACGCTTTGGACCAATTTTTGGAAGATGTTTCAGAAAATTTCCTATACATATCGTTTGCACAAGCTTTTATAGAGACAGCATGGTAATTTTTCTCGGACTTTTTCTTTCCATGTAGTCCTCGTTCGGGTCCCGAACCTTTTCGCCAGTCCCCAAGAAGCATGGTCTGACTTTTATAATATATAAACGATGGAAAATGCACGCTATACAGTCGAACCTCATTATAACGAACGGTCTGGGCCAGAGAACCTCTATATACACGCTATATATACAGACCTTATCGTTTCTTTACGATGCAAGAATTTTACGATGACGAATAAATGAAACATTTTTTTATCATCGTTCCTTGCTTTTATTATTATTATTATTATTATTATTATTATTATTAAATTTCATAGGGGCACTCGGGTTTGTTTCAACGAACACGAGGCGAGAGAAAAAGACGAAAAAGGTTTCTGGAAGGACCGTTAACTGCGGGAGAATTGAGCTGGCCAAGTTTATTTGCATTACGGGAGAACGCTCTTGTCTTTATTTCTCTCATTCTTTTTCTTATTGCGGTCATGACCCAGGTGAATCATTCCCCTCGCGAATCGAAATTTTCTTCTCTCTTTCTTCTCGCGTTCGCACACCTTTTTTTTTCCTCCCGCGTTATTGCTTCGCTCTTTCCCTCTCGCCCGCGACGATTCGCTTATTCGAAAATGTTTGTCAGCGATCGTTTCATTTTTCGAACTACATATTTGAAGCATAAACGTGTGCTCGTTATTATTTCTTCTGCATGGAAATCGTAAAGGACGAATTGGGCGAGGAGAAGGCTTCGTCGAAAAATTTCGCCGAACGCGAAGAAAGGCGAGAAGCGCCGATTTCCGAGAAAATTTCAATCGCTCGGTGTCGTTTCGGAGCTCGGCCGCGTTGGTGAAGAAAAAAAAGCGCGAGCGGTGGGGAACGACGAGGAGACGGGCGAGCGCGCGCACGGAGAGTCGAGTGGACGCGGAATTTCACGGCCACCTTGCGCGCCGCGCCATGTCGGGAGAGAGAAACAGAAACGCGCGCGAGTTATACCATCGTTACAAAACCGAATATGATAAGTTACGCGACCATTGTCGAACCTTTTTTGCTGCATCTAGATCCAGCGATAAAAATTTTTCTCGAGACTCAAAAAAATATTGATTTATTCGATTTTTCAGATTTTTCTTTAAATCGACGCACACAAGTTTATTCTTTTTAACGAATTTACGAGGAAGCCGGGATCACAAAGTACGCGTTATATTTCGTGAAAACATTTCCAATGTTTGTAAAAAGTGTTCCGGGGATATTCCGAATGGCGATATAGAGACATAAAATTGCTTGAGGTACTTTCTTTCAGGGAATATTGCAGAAGCGGAAGAGGAAGTGAAGAAATCGCGCGAAACATTGTCAACGGAAAGTGGAATAAGACACAGGTTTAAAAAGTTTCCAATCGCTATATTCTTCGCTTTATTGACATCGCCGCACGCATTGTTTTCTTCTTTGTTATTCTAATTAGTCGTGCCTCGGAGCAGTCGAGTGAAATAAAAACCGGAAATCAAGATGAGTCTTGTTTCTTTCTCAATTTCGAAACACATATGGGGTACAATCAAATTTGCTAATTTTTCAGATCCTTGTTCTCTCGTGCTTTGTGGCAATCAAAGAAATAATTTGCAATTGAGATTAAAATATTTATTAACCGGTAGAATCAGTTATTGTTTGTGCCTCTTTTGTATCATTCTTTTTTTCCTACTTTCAACGAAATCATCTTTCAAATTTGACTCATTTAACGACTACATAATTTGCATTATTTGAACATTTAAATGTAAGAAGAAAAAAAATGGAGAAACGGAGAAAAAATGCTCTCGCGTCCCTAAAGTGGAACGGATTCGATTGGCGAGCGCTTTTTCATGCCAATTGGACGGAGTTGAGGCAGATAAAAAAAATTCGTACGTGGATTACGGGAGACACACGCTCGGGCCGATTGCAAGGTTACGTCGACCTACGACGCGTTCGAACTAAATATACGCAGTGTAGATAGTACCGAGGAAGGAGAAAGGAACGGCGAGAAATAACGCACGAGGGTTTCGCAGTGCTTGCAGCAAACATCGATCGAAGACTCGAGAAAATCGAGTAATCATCCGAAAGGAAAAAATAAGAGACGTCAAAAATTTTCTCTACTCGCTCCAATGCTACCAAAAAGTATTAATATTTGAATATTCCTGAGACTATTTTCAAAAATTATCATTTATTAATATTATAGTATGTTCAAACTATCCATATTAATTACTATAATCTATTTCTATACAGTTTTATCAAGTTTATTTAACTCTCAAATTTTTTTAAAATTTAGCTACTTTTTTTAGTCACTTGAACATTTTTATTGTTTTTTTAATTATTTATTCATTGAATTTATTGCAATTGTTTTATTCATTTTTTAAGATTTTCAACTTTTTTTTTCTAATTAAGATAAACGTCCCAATAGTTGGACAGCTAAGGGTTTTTTACATTTTATCTTTATTTAAAAAATATTCAAACAAAAAATCTGCTTCAAATTCACATCTAAACTATTGTCTTATATTTTAGTGATCCAAAACTCATTTTATGTGTTAATTTTAGACAATATTTCTAGTACACTGAGATAAAATGTTGATTGAATCTACTAAAATTTTGTTGAATCAACAAAATTTCAGTTGATTCAACTAATATTTATTGAATCAACAAAATTTTAGTAGATTCAATCAACATTTTTTCTCAGTGTAAATAAATACTTGAACGTTTGAATATGTAAAATGACCCAATAGTTGGACAAAATATCGACCCTGTCTCTAGGGTTGAGCGAGTTTGTTCCAATAAATTAACTTTATAAAAAATAAACCTCTTTGTATATGAAAAATAATCCATACGATTTTATTGAGAAAAAAATCATTCAAATGTTAAAAACAATATAGAAAAAATTGTCCAACTATGGAGCCATGTCCATATACAGGGACGTTTACCTTAATTATCATATTTTGCTAATTTATTATAAATTTTTTTCATCCCTTGTCGATATTAGTGATATAAATATTTTATGACAATTTAGCACGACTGAAAAGAGACACAGCGGTACGACACGTATGTACTCGTCAACATTTTTTTTCGTAAACGATTTTTTGGGGCTTTCCATTTTTGAATAAATAAATTTTGAACAAATAAATTTTAAATAAATAAATTTTGAACAAATAAATTTTAAATAAATAAAATAAAAACGAGAATCAAAAAATAACTTTTCAAACGTGAACGTGACATTGGAAATTAGATGGAAAAACATTATCGATTATTACACAGAGGCAAAAATAACTGTCGAGTAAATTCTGCAAAGGTAAACAAGAGACGTTGAGAAAATTCTTTTAAAAAAATCTGTTTTTGGCTCAAATTCAAAACAAATCGGCGTCTTCGTACCTCGCGACGGCGCACATACGCTCGACTGCTTAAAAAAAAAAAGGAAAAGAAAATAAAAAAAACAACTCACCTCATGATGAAGAGGACGACTCCGCAGAAGCAGATGAGAACCGCGAGGACGGAGAAGATGTTTGAGAGTTCGGCGACGGAAACGAGCATCGCGGTCATCTTCGAGCCGGTCCGGTGTATCTCGATAAATAAACAAAAAGGAAGAATTTCCAAGCTTTCCGATAAAAGCGAAATGCCCGCGATCGTCGAGAAGGTAAAAAAAAAAAAGAATCCACGAAACTGATCACTCGTCGGCGAATCGAGTGCCAAAAGAAGAAGAAAAAAAAAAGAAGAACAATCTTTCGAGCGTACGGTTATGGATTATTTCCTCGTCTCTCTTTATTTCTCTCTTGACGCCTCCGTTCTTTTGACGTTTTACGGTTACGCTCCTCCTACCCTTTCCCGTTGTTTTTTTTTCCTCTACACGCGTAAAGTCTGACACTGCTCGACTCTCGCCAGGAACGACGCTTCTCCGAGATTCAACATTGTCCGTTTTCTGTCCTCCTTTTTTTTCCCCAACCCCCACCCCCCCTTTTTTTACCGCGCGCTTATCCGTCCCCCCCCCCTTAATTTTCGAGTCTCCTTTATCACTTATTCTTCTTCTTTCTCGCTGTCTCCGTCCCGTGTGCGGACATCGTCAGGAGAAACGTACGTTGACACCGGAACTCGTATAGACGTGCTTTGTTGTGTTGCCACACGAAACAGGATCTCGCTTTGTCAGGAGTCCATTTACTTTGCTTTTATTCCTCACGATATTATTATTTTTATCGTTTTTATACTATTGTTTTTGTTGTTGTTGTTATTATTATTATTTCACGAGCGAATCGTTGTTTTATTCCAAAGTTTACTTTTTTTTCGACGCTCTCCTTCTCGATATATACGTGTTTTACAATCGAATCATTTTTTTTTTTTTTGGTACTTTATTCTCGAATATCTTTTTCTCCTTGTTCTGCTTCGAGGAATTTAAATGGTTCGATTTTACGCGAACGTGTTCTTTTTTTTTTTTTTCGTTTCCCCGGTGCTCCAGACGTGTCCTTTTTTCAATCTCCACCGTCTTTATTCGATTCCGTCTCGCGCACCGTGCGTCTCTGTCACCTGACGACCGGCGTGTTTATTCTCGAAGCTTCACTGCTTCCTTTTTTCTTTGTTTTCTTTTTTAACCCCTCTCTCTCTCTGTCTCTCTCGTTGATTTTTCGGTAATTCGCCGATGGGACGAGTTACGCGACGATTATCGTCGTGTCTCGCTCTCGATCGTTGTTCGAGAGTTTCGGAGGGCTCTCTCGCTCGCACGCTCTCTGTTTCGAATTGACACAACACGCGGCTCGTCACTGACGTTTCCCGTCCGGTAACATGGCAGATGCGACACGCGGAGGAAAAAACGTCGCGACGATTCAACGAAAATCATGCGCGCATCGAAACACCTCGGTCTACGGACTCGTTTTTTTTTTTTCAATCGTCTCGGCGTCTTCGGAGGACGCAAATCTCTCGACACTTCGCGATTGTAATTTATTCTCGATCTTATTATTCTTCAAGAGGTGGCGGATTTTTTGTCAAGCGTGCACGCCTCTCGTTCGAACAATTCCGTGCGTCTTTCTTTCTTGTTTCTCGGTAGCTGCTGCAACGCTCGCATCCCGAATTAACACGTCCGAGTCGCATTACGTGTGACACGATACTGCGCGCTCGGGCCCAACGAGTGATGCTCCCTGCGCGCGCGCGCCGCTCGCTCGGGCGAATCGCGAAGTAGGGGCCCCGCGCCGTGCAATAATCTTCCCTTGTGCAATAGATAACTCGCAATCGTGTATTTATCCACTTTCAAGACGAAATTCACGATAAATCGTCGCACTACTCGTGAAATTTTGTATTCTTGAAACTTCGGACATTCGTTTTATTCCTCGAACGGCGAAAACCCGTTTGGTAATCGCTCGCGGACTCGCTGAAGGCGGTCGCATCGACATCTGTGAGAACTCGCAAATAACCAGACGCACAAACTCTGAGAAACGATTTTACCGACATATGGATTTTTTTTTATTATTATTTTATTTTGAAAAAGACAAAAGACTCTGCAGGACGAATTCTCCCTCAAAAAATTGCTAATCATTTGCAAATTAAGGATATTACCGTAATATTACCGTAGTAATCGGATTTCTTGAAAAAAGTTGACGGTTTTGTAGCGATCAGTAAAATCAACGAAAACTAAATTGCAAAGTTCTATCAGGGCTCAGTCAATTGCTCTATTAATTTTCTTATAATTTCTATATCCGCTTTGTCGACTTATATTTTTATCATGTTAAAATAAACAATTGTTATATACTTACGATAAAAGGGGCTCGCAGTTTTTTTTCTATCGACGGAACGGTCACAAAAGATTTCACTTTTCGCCACGTACCGCGCTTCTGTTGATTTCCCACTTCCCACCATTGGGAGCTTTCCAACAAGAGAGCACCGAGTAACACTGTGTTGACACACAGAGACACTGTGAGAGGTGCTTTTTGGAACACCGGCGTGAATTTCGGCGAGTCGAGCCGTGTCGTTGTTGGAAAGCCGCGTGTCGAACACAGTGCGACACAGTGTCGCTCTGTGCCGTAGCTGGAAAGCTCCCATTGTCACGTAAAAATAGTAAAAAATCAACAAAGCTTCTGCTTCGACTTTGAATACTTTTTTTTGATTCGTGAAAAATAAATCAATTTAACAAAAAGTATATTTCATTTAACGCTGAAACGTAAGCAATTAACAATCGACGAGATTGGACGAAATTTCGATTTTCTTGATGCAATGGGCTACATTTTGCATATCCAACAAATTTGACAGCGAAGTCTTGACTTCATAGTTTATACGTACTTTGCGCACGGAGGTAACCTCCGTCGTTTAACGAATAAAATTTCGACGAAATTCGTACAAATCCTGTCTTATCAACGCCCTGTGATCAGAGAGACAAAATGAAGTGCAAAATTGATGACTTGCCAGACGAAATATTGGAATACATCCTCAATTTGATACCACCTTACAAAGATCTTCAAGAGTGCATGCTCGTTTGCAAAAGATGGTGTCGTGTCACGAGAAGTGAGTCGATTGTTTGGACCTGTTATTTTTAAATGTATTTTTTGTTACTTTCGTAATGTTTTTTGTGTTTTTTGGACCAAAAGAGAAGAACTCTCGTTATTTTTTTCCTTTCAGATGTTATAGAACACAACGAGGCTCATTTTCAGAAATCGGTCGCCTTCGGCTCTCTGTACTGGAATTCGTTTCCGGTGATGCATTGGTTGCATCCTACGATAGGCAAGAGACATTCTCACTCTGCTTGCGCTTACGAAAATTCCATGTACGTTTTTGGGGGATGCACAGCAAGTTGCACGACATTCAACGATCTTTGGCGATTGGATCTGGACACGAGGCAATGGGTCAGGCCAACGACGATGGGCAGTTATCCGTCTCCGAAGGCCTGCGCCACAATGCTTTATTACAACAAAAGTTTTATTCTGTTTGGAGGATGGTCCCATCCTTCTCCTTATCCCCATCATCAGGTTTGCTACTTTTTCCCTTCTTCCCTGCAGGGATTAGTTTTTTTCACTAACACTGAAACACCTTTGCGTCTCTTCTTTCCAGCAAGTCAAGCTTTTTGACGAACTTCACATATATTGCATCAAATCGAACAGATGGACAGCAATAAATACTCTTGGCGGGCCTCCGCCCACATCGGCGCACTCTGCTTCCATTCATGGCAACTTGATGGTCGTATTTGGCGGAGTTTGCAACACAAATAGGTAATAAGACTTAAATTAAGGACAATAATACGATGCACATGCTTTTTTATGGAAAGTGTAATCAGGAGCATATTTTTATGATGAATTCCCTCTTGTTTTTATTGAGGTAGTTCCAATGACGTTTGGTGCTTAAATTTGGATACTTATTGCTGGCACAAGCAAACGACCTCGAGCCTCATGCCACATCCGAGGTATGGTCAGTCTCAAATTGAACTTGGAGATAAACATCTTCTCATTTTGGGAGGATGTGCAGGCCCGAACGACGCGATGAACGATGCCTGGTTACTCACGATGGAGGGAACGAACTGGACGTGGAGGAAAGTCAACATACGCCATGCCGAATGGGCACCCACGATAATCTGGTTTCACCAAGCTTGCAAAGTAACACTTCAATAAATTTCAATATATTTTGTTCACTCCTCGATACACTGTACTTCACTTAACACTTTTTTTTCGGCAGGTTGGCAATTACGTAATCGTTCTAGGTAAGAAAAAACGGCAAATTCGAGCAAACGATATGAGCTTATCGTCAAAAGTTAATTGTCAGAGACCCGCGTCTGCTCAAGTATCGAATCCATTGCCTCAAAACGACAGGTAAAAATTATTTTACAGAATATTTACATTTATTAATATTGTGTCCTATCCTACTAATATATGAATGGGAAAGTTAGTATTCTTATTTTCTCGTCATTTATTTATTTTTTACACGTTTGAATGACAGAACAGTGCATTATTTGGATTTAAAGAATCTGCTATATTTTTTAAAATAATATCTTTTTTTCTGAAAAATTAAGTTCACAATAATTATTTTTACATTATTTCACCCGATAAACATGTTTTTTATTTCTATTACTATAATTTAGTAGTAAAATTAATAGATAAAATTCCGCAAAATGTTTCAGGCAAAAGAATCAACGAGTCGATCGCGACGAAAACGTGAACGGACGTCACGGATCGTTTCGACGATCGATGCCTGCGAATCCGCCTTCTTCGAGTTCATCACTACCGACGAGGCACATGCCGTGTTACGTCGACAATACGCTGAGTATGGCAGCATTTCGGGACGAGCCGGTGCGAACGGGGCCAACTCTCAATCGTCAGAGACAATTGGAGTCGCTCCGGCGTATGGAGGAGAGGATACAGAGTCGAAGGCACCACCAGAAATTGCCGAAAAGACGAGAAAACACGTTGGCGATATTCGTCCTCGACATAACGAACGTTCTGTGCGACGAGTGCGTCGCGTCTTGGGTGCAATTGAAACAAAACGACCGCGCCGGACCGGACGAGCGAATACTCTATTCCCTCGTTCTCGGACGGGGCGAGCTCATCGTTTTCGGTGGAATACGGAAAGAACAAACTACAGTTCAGGGACAAACCGAGACCGACGACTCCGAAGTTTTCAACGATCTTCACTTCATCAATCCACCGCGCTATGTCATTTAAATACCGTCAAAAAATTAAACGAATGACTTCAATGTGCGTACCTGCATTTACCGATGAATTTCTCCACCGAGAGTTTCGACTCAACTCTCGAAAGCTCACTCCGAGTGCTTCGATCGAATATTCGAGCAGTTCTTGTACATAAGACGAGTACTTTTAGAACATGAAATTTTTTTTCAATGTACCAAGCTTTTTTCATAAAAGCTTACGAAACGATAGTTGCGTTTTTTTCACCAAGTTCCGTTGCTTCGTCAAACTGCTCTTCGCTTAGCTTGCTCGAGGGTTGATCGTATCCACGATTCTACCAAGGAACGAGAAAAAAAGGGGGAGACTTTGGAACAGTGTGTGGTCAGGTATATCCATGACAACCCTTCACTTACTAATTCTGGAGAAATATTCGAAAATTGATGCTACTGTCATCGAAGTACGACTTGCAAATTCTCCGAATATTCAGAAAATTGCTGCTAACGTCTCGAACTTTGTCAACAATTCTTGGAAAAATTGTACTTGGAAAAAGTTTGTCGGTAGGATAATGATGGGGTTGCGCTCTCGATACGAACGTGCGCTTCACTCGGCTCCCTTGAATTTCTGATCGCGGTTATACATTGTCTGTTCGATACTTCGGATAATGGCAGGGAAAAGACTGCATAATTTGAGTTTTCCAGATGTCGAATTCCGAACGTTCGGAAAAAAAATTGCTATTTTCATTCCAAACGTTCGATTTTCGAAAATACTCTTTTTCGTTCCATCATGGATAAGAAAGAGCAGTGGAATCGTGATACCGTGAACGCTCTTGGATTGTATAGACTGATCGAAAGAATCCTCGGTATTTGGCCCCTCGATCGTCCAAATGTCTTTTCCAAAATTCGCGTTTTTATCGTCATTTTATCCCAAGTAATTATTTTTTTCTAATACTTCAATTAAAAATACCTTATTAAGTTGATTTTAAACTGGTTTTTTGCCAGGTGCTGCTAATGATAGTTCTCATAGCCGAAATCAAAGATTATGCGACCTCGGTAGTGGCACTCACCGAAATTGTCGCTGTACTTAATAGTAATATTCTATCGATTTTTAAGATCGTTATTTTGGAGTGCAACCGTGACAAAATGTTCCAAGTTCTGAACGCTGCAAAAGAGGATTGGATGAACTTGAAAACGCCCAGGGATCAAAGCATAATGAAGAAATATGCAAAACTCGGTAGAAATGTTTGCATTTTTCAAATGGCATCCTCCTACGTAGTGACAGCCGCTCTTGTACTTCGAGCTCTGCCAGTTTTCATTCCGAAAGTAAATGGTACCAACGAAACTGTTCAATTTCGTCCACTTCCGGTCACGTCTACTCGCGTTTTCGGCGAGACATCCGATGTGTTCTATGGCGTACTTTTCGCGGTCCAGACCTTTCAATTATTTACCTTGACCACCGCGAACATCGGAAATGACGTTTCTTTTTTCGGCATAACGTTACATCTGTGCGGGCAGTTCAAAATCATCAACGAAAGTTTCAAAAATCTCGAAAGCAACGCCGATGAAAAAAAACAGACAGAATATATGGGGAAACTCGTAGAGAGACACGTAAAACTTCATCAACTCGCCCAGTACATCGAAGACTCTTATAGCTTCATAATTCTCATTCTACTCTGTACGAGTTCCACTCACATGTGTTTTATGGGTATCTGACATTTTTTTGTCAGTTTTTTGTACCTTTTTTGTACCTTTCCGAAAGTGCAACGTGCAGTACCGAACACCGATTCAAAAATCGTCATTCATTTGATCTCATTTTTTAGGAATTAAATTGATAATAAGCTTAAACGCAGGCGATAAATTGGCTGTAGTGAATACGATCTCAACCCTTTCCGTCATTGGATTTCAACTGTATCTTTACGCTTACGTGGGCGATCGTCTATCCTCTGAAATCGACAGCCTTGGCGACTCCGCTTACTTTTCACCGTGGCACGAGCTTTCGTTGAAATTCGAAAAAAATATTATTTTCGTCATAATGCGCAGTCACACTGATTTCAGCCTCACCGCCGGCAAGATGTATCGTATGAATAAGGAAACCTTTAAAAATATAGTCAAATCACAAGGCACTTTCTTCTCTGTCATGAGACTCATGTTTGACACTTGAGTACGTGTTACCAATATTTGAGATAGTTCAACTTTTAGTGAATTTAAAATCTATGATAAACTGATTCACGCTGAGTCGAGTAGAAAAATGGTTTGGTTTATTTCGTTCGTTTAAAAATGTACATGTCAAATTTACGAGATAGTCAAACTTTTCGCAAATCAAAAATATATGTTAAACTGAATCACGGTGAATCGATTGGAAATAGAAAAAAGTATGGTTACCGATCGTTTAAAAAATATGTATATTGAAGAATGAGACTATGCATGGAGGTTTCCCTAACTTCCATAAATTAAATTGTCATTTACAGATTTGTACCCATTTTTTTGTTTATCATAATTTTCATTGATATTGAAATCTATATAGCAATATAAAGTTATTCCCCATCGTTTGAAACAAAAAAGTCGAGAGGCTCGGTAGAGTCTCGGGACAAGTATAAATGTCGCGAGACGCTACCAAGCATCTTTTCCGAGCATAACCATTTAAATTATTAAATTAAATTTACATCATTGTTAAATTATTAAATTATTGTTCATTTAAAGTAATTAATTAGCACACAAGATTACATCTAACCCTGTGTTATTTTAATCGAAAGTCGATCAAATTTCAGGAAAAAGTGAAAAGTTGGTGTTTTCTATGTTCAATAGACAAAAAGAAAGTGTCTTTTCTACAACTAGATATATTATCCTCGATCTTTCTATGAAAAAAAACCATCGTTGCCAATGTTTTTACGGAAATATTCTTGATTGAATTTTCTCTTGTCCAACGCGTTTCAAATCGCATAGTTGTCATTGACTGGCTGCACAAAATGTTTCTCGAGTAGTCAAATGAGGTCTTAATTTTTTTTCACACTATAGAAATTTATTAATACCTACACTATTCTTATTCCTTAATTCACAATTTGGACAAAAAAATGTATTGCCATTGCTATTTACGCACAAAAGATTACTTGAAAAAATGAATAAATGTACTGCGAAATTGACTGGGGCATACATCCTTTTGAAAGAGATTTTGAAGAATAAAAATATATATGAAAGTTCTTTTAAACTTCATTAATCAAACTGTCATTTAAGATAGTTGTCTCGTGTTTCTTTTGGGAAATCGTTTAAAAATTGTCTTGAATATTCTTTGACACGTCACGCAAACGTGTATTAAATTTTAAGAGGTTTCACCGTTTAGAAATCGATATATTTATTTTAAAAATCAGTATTTTCTGTTCTCTCCCGTAAAAACGCATGCAAAATGTTACAATTTTCAGCACTAAATATCTCGATTTCTGAACGATAAACCTTCTTAAAATTTTGCATAGTTCTTCACATTAGTTCTTCACATTGTATCAAAAAAGCTTCGTTAAATGTTTTTGAAAAATCCTGAGAAATTTTATTTTTTCATAATTTTTGTACACATTAAGAAAGTACGCATTACCTTGAATTTTGAGTAAAAGTTGTTCTTGGATAAATTTAGAACAACTTTTCTTCGAAAATTTAAGCTAAAAAACCAAGTCGAACGAAAAAAAAAAATTGGGACAAAGAAATTTTGGATGTAATTATCCCGAGACAACTACCTTGAGAATGTGAACCCG
>JAPYYW010006303.1:0-11777 GCA_030522545.1 Cremastinae sp. A BG-2022a
TATTGAAATTTGGTAAGCATTTTTTTTCATAAAGATGTAGTTGCTTGCCAAATTTCATTAAAATCTCTCTATTTTGATGTAACGAGTCAACTCCCTTAACATGAGAAATACGTGTAAAATAAAAGTAATCTATTCTCAACAGTTCCAATTTTTACCCAAGACACGTTAATTTCGATAATTTAATAATTCTCATCTGCTCCTGCATTAATTTTCCCAAATCTAGAATTTTCTGATGAACGATTCGTTGATAGCATTGACAAACTTTCAATATTTAATCATATTTTTGCCACTAACTTTTAAATAATTTTTTTCTCTCATTTTTAAACGTTTGCTTTCTAAAAATAATTCACTCCTCTGCTTTTTTTTCAGACGACCGATTTGCAAATGATATCGAGGAGCTTGGGCCGTGAAAGACAGGAAGGAAACTCTCGGGAGGCGCGAAGAACGTGGCAGAGGGTCCGATGACACCGGTGCTTTGTCGCCTCGTCCGTACAGACGCGGGATCATCGATCATCTCGAAAAGTCGAGAAAGCGAACTCTCGTCCCTCCCACGCGTCCGGCTCCACGCTTGTTCCACATACACGCGATTTTCCCTTTTTTTCGTCACTTCTCTCACGTCCGGTCGAATGGAAGAGTCGAATACACGGCGCGCTCAAAAATTTGAGGGAACGATAAGCGCGACAGTAAAGCATTCGTTACGTTAAGAGAATAGTGTTCGATCCATCATTTTTACTTTGCAGTGATAACAAGAAAAATGTTTACACAAAAATCAAACAACAAAATAATAATATACACACTTTGAATACTTCAAAAGTTAAAAATTATACACTGAGAACAAAATTTTGTTGGAATGACAAAATTTGATTTGATTGTGATTTATAGTTCTTATTCCAATCAAAATAGAATTCGAATAAATAAAAAAGCCAATTGAGCCTAACAAAAACTAAATGATAAAAATAACTTAATTATATAAAGCAACCAAATATATTTGGCAATTTTAATGAAATTCTTTTATCAGGGTAGAAAAACAATTCATGAATAAAATATGACTTGTTGAATTAAAAGTAACACGTGGATTCATGAACTCGTATCCGTGTCAGATTAAAACGGAGGATTCAATTTGTTGGCTGTGAGGTTTTAACAGCAATTTACTAGTAGTTAATTGATTAGGGTACACAGGTATCTATCTCCATACAGTTAACACCGTGGCAAGTGAATTGAGGTAACTTGACTTGAAAGCCTAACAGGCTCGTTTACTGTTTTATCGCTTCTTCTATCAGCACAAAGATCCATGATACTTTCACACACGTGTTCCGAGCCCGCATGGACGCGATGCTGACAAATAAAGAAAAAAAAAGAGAGAGGGAGAGAGGGCGAAAATGAGGAAGGGATAACAACGATAGTTGGGCACAGAGTTGCGAATCGCGTCAAGACACCGAGACGAGAGGATCAAAACGATAAAGCAGGCGAGCTCTTCGGGGACTTACGGGACTCCCGGCGACGCACTTCCGTTTCACAATGGAACAGTTTACGGTAAAAGAGCGTACAATCCCGGACGCGCTGAGTGTATGTAAATTTCGATTGTTACCAAGGTCAGATAGCAACTCCGGCGTTTCTCTCTGCCCTCCCCGGCGGCCTCTTAATAAAACGTACCGAAGATGCACACGTTCTCGATTCAGGCTAAGTTGCACGCTCACGAGCTTCGCCAAGATATTCCCACACCGACTTCCGCGAGCCAAATTTGCACTTTTTATTCCAATTCGTGTCTCCGAAATGAATTTTTTAATTTTTATTTTCAACATTATGTCTGCCAAAAATTGTTCAATGGCCATGAAACGGTGACATTTTTTCTTTATACGAGGTGTTGCGCTTTTTATTGCACTTTTTATTCCAATTCCGTGTCTCCGAAATGAATTTTCCAATTTTTATTTTCAACATTTCTGCCAAAAATTGTTCAATGGCCGTGAAACGGTGAAATGTTTTTCTTTATACTAGGTGTTGCGCGTCGTCTGGATGTCAAGGATTTTTGCAATCTGCGTCCTCTGGACCGAGAGAAATCCTCGGAGAGGACTCTGAGTCATCGCGACTGGAGTCGTTATCGTTCGTCAATCTTTTCGAGTTTTGGCGTGAATTTAGCAAACTCCCCGAGGCAGAGCGGAAGAAGGGCTTCCTGATGTTTCTTCGGGTGTAGAATACAATATAAAATCTTCTGATATACTCCCACAGGGGGATTCGAGCGTGGGCCTCCACGAGACAATCGCCACCTACGGGATTCTCATTCTCCGCCGAACAGTCTGTACGCTAACTTTTTTTTCGTTCATCGTTGCCTTTTTCGCAAAAAATACGTATGCGAAGATATTATATGGTAGCTGTAGACTCTCGAAGTTTGGGATTTACGATTTTATTTGAATTATAGCCAATTAATTAACGCGAAGTCGTACGGAACAGCGAGAATCTTCCATTTTCTTAATTCTGTCTGACAAGTGTCAAATTGACGCTTCAACGGACAAGGCTCAAATTGACGTTTCAATTGACGTGTGGAAAATTTTGTTAAAATTATAACTGAGGTAAAAATATTGTAATAAATTTGACATCTCAATTAAGGATTTCTTTCACTTCATTTTTATTTTTGAAATATAAAAACAACAAAACCTTTTTTTATGTTTCAATTTAAATTAATATTTATATACTAAATAATTACCGAAGTGTTTAAATATATAAATATGTCCTGATAGTTGAATAGCAAAATTAACCCTGCGCCTAAAATATATATTGAATGAATTTATTCCAATCGCTACGAAAAATACACCTCATTAATGTACGTAAATAAAATTCAATCATTTAAGGTGATATAAAGGAATAAGTGTCGTCCAACTTTTGAACCGTTTATCTAACATAAGAATTTAATTTGTAACATCGTTAAATATTGAATAAGAAAAGATTCGAGACTTGAGTAATCGATTGAAACCGATGCATCGTGGGTGGTCTTGTTTTTTAATGAAGTATTTTGAAAAAAATAGTAGAAAGGGTTGCTCGACGATTGACCATGCAAAAATGGTGCACGTCGTGCGTAACGCGAAGGGTCGGGCGAGGCGTCAGTCTGGGTCGATCCTAGGTGGTCCATTCGCGATTCTCAACCCTGCGAGGAGCAATTTAGGATCGAGACGGGAATTGAGCGAAGGCGACGGAGGCAAAGGACGACTTTCGGTATGTCTCTTTGTGCGTGTGTACAATTTTTAATATAGGGGGAACATATAATGCCATCTGGCCACCAGGTTTTTCGACAAACTTCCAGTCATCGAAGTTTCTAGTTCCCCGAGTGAATGAGGGAAAGTAAGAAGCACTCCGCTCTGGCTTACAGGAAATTAATGTACTTTGAAAATTAATGATCGCACTCGCAGCGCCTCGACTCCGCTCTCGGTATTTCTTCATCGCAGGGCACCTCATCTCTTTCCGCTCCAATTGCGACGAGAATCTCCGCGCTTGAGGATTATGAGGGCTCTCCTCTCTAGCTCTGCCATTCCTCTAAAAACATCTCTACGCTCCATCAACATTCAGTTATGTTTCCCACACGCGGATTCATGGCCACCCCGATGTCATCCGCCTCCCTCGCGATCGCCAAATGCCAAATATTTTTAATGAACTTTCCAACATGAGCACTTTCAAAATACACTCGCATTCTCATAAAAACGATAATATTGCTTGCTGTTTATCAAGATCAATAATTTTAATAACGTTTTTAATCGAGCTCAACAAAATACAAAAAAAAATCGATGAAAAGATTTTCCTTCTTCGAAACAGTTATCGTCTTATCGTTACAAATTTTTCTTAGACGCTCTTTTTCTTCGAAACTTTGACTTTCGCCAGGTTCGCTCGAACGCAGCAATAAATTCAGAGGATACAGCAAACATGCGCGCGGTTAGTGGCGAGTGTATCGAAACCTCGGAACCCTAAATCAAGACGAGAGCGAACGAAGGAGAGAACGAGGGAGAGAGAGGGAAAAAATGAAACAAAAAAAAGAAGAAAATCAAGACGAAGAGAGAGGGAAGAGCAAACTTCGCTGTGTGCATTTCTCCTTTTGCTTTTTGGCTTTTCTCTCACTCGAACTCGATCGGCTCCGGGACTTCATACGCTGTCGGGATAAATAAACAAACACAGATTAGTTTCGCGAGAGAGGGCTCGACGTAAATCATCGTCGAGAGAGAAAGAGAGAGAGAGAGAGAGAGAGAGACTCGTTACCGGTATACGTTTCCACACAGGTATATCACATAGAAATAATGTACAACTTTCATTATAGATATATTTATATACATATAAAATATGTATAAAAATAAAATAGAGACTGATATATATGTATATAGAGCCGCTCGGGGATTCGATGGGAGATCATTTGCGATTCGTTGGCCTCGAACATCGACGGAGAGAAGATACGAGGAGGAAAGAAAAGAACGGAGGAAGATAAAGTTCTTATATCGAGGTGCCTAGCGTAGATAAAACTTATCCGAGTCCTTCGTGCATTCTACACGATTATCGTATACGAAATGCGCGCGAGGCGAAAATACGAATGTTAATAATTTATCGACGTATTCTTAGACCCGCGAGAATCATCGTCGCAATTATTACCTCCCCGGCTAATCAATTTTTTTTCCAATCGCTTTCCTCTCTTTACACACTCGCGTCTTCACATTTTGCCCTCGAGTACTCCGTAACGGTGATACCGGAATTCTCTTCGCGTCCGCGGTCAGGAGACTCGATCGAACAGGTATAAGTTATAGCCACGAGTCATGAAACACCCTGCGCACTTTTTTTTGTTACTCATTTTTTGAATTTAAAATAACGTTGCTGAAATTATTTTCCTTTTACAATTGCGATTTGAGTTGTAAAATTCATTCAAAGACAGCGAATTTTGAAATAAACAATTTTGCTTGTACGTGCATTAAGCGAAACTTTTTTAGTTTTTTGTTTTCTCACTTATACTTGATTTCGTCCATGTAATATATAATTTTTCTCCTCTTCTATGGTCAGTACTCTCGCCTTTTTTCTTTTCTCCTAAAATATTTTAAAAACTCCTAAAAATTGTTTTTTCTAAAATAAAAAGTACACCAAGTAATGAAAGGATAATCCCTCGTACTTCTGTTCTTAACTTTCTTAGATCTTTTAAATTATGCGTGCATGACTTTGTTTAATAAGTAAAAAAAGTAAAAAAAAATTGAGATCATATAATGGACCAAGAATGAATAAAGTTTTTTTTTACTATAAGTTTAGATCGGTTGATTAAAAATTAGGTAAATGACAAGAAAAAATTAAATTTTTGTCAGAACTTTTTGAAAAAAAGGTTAATTAATGTAAAAACTTGGTGTGCATGGCTAATTTTTATCAGTGGGTACAATAACCCACTTGGGTATCTTGAGATATTTATTGGTAAATATCACTATTTTCGGTACTGTTCGATAAGAGAGTCCATGTTAAATATTGCGATATTCAACAATAAATGTCTCAATTTATACACAGTGGAGTCTCCTAAAATATATATTTCCTACATTCTTACACCACACCATTGTATGTTTGTTTAGTTATTTTAAAAAATTTGACATAATTTTTTTCAAATTTCTTTAATCATGCAATAATCAAACTTCACCTTGGTTGACGTTGTACTTCGAGTATATTGTTCTTTATTCAGTTCATGACTACTATTCTTAATGAACTATGTGCAAACCACTTTATACATAAGAAAAATTAAGACGAAATATGTTTTGATTTGTTTGTCACGTCACAACCATCTTAATAAAATCATGATATCTTTTCGCAAAATAACAAAATGCAAAAACTCATGAGAAACACCTCTGTAAATCCGATCACATTTATTATACATATCTTGTGTACTGTACTGTAGAATATATTCACCCACTGATGAAAATTAGCCATGCACACCAAGTTTTTACAGTAATGAACTTTTTTTTTCAAAAAGTTTTGACAAAAATGTAATTTTCTCTTGTCTTTTGCCTAATTTTTAATCAACCGATTTAAACTTATAGTCACAAAAAACCTTTATTCCTTCTTGGTCCATTGTACGATCTCAATTCTTTTTTTATTATTTTCACTTATTAAACAAAGTCATGCACGAATAATTTAAAAGATCTAAGAAAATTAAGAACAGAAATATGACGGATTATCCTTTCATTATTTGGCATATTTTTTATTGTAGGGAAAAAGTTTTTGGGAGCGTATATCTTGCTCTTATTACCGTATTTTTATTCACATTATCCTTAAAGGCGGGTTATGTGAGTTTCAAAGGCGAACAAAAGGAATATTTTCATTATTTTGTTTCATATGATAAATAATTTATTTTATCTAGACGTTTGCACATATTAAAACATAAAATGTAAACAGTATTTTTTGAAATTTCTGTTTAAGGAGGTTCTATCGTTTTTCACGTGAAAATTATTTTCCAACTTTTTCGCTAATATTTGGCACACATTGAGATTAACCCATTAATAGCCAAGCCGAATCTGGGCTAGATAGCGCCAAAAAAACCATCTCATCCATAGCATAGCTAAAAAAAGTTACCCGTGTTTTTTTCTTTTCTTTTTCCCAATTGTTTATAAAAAGTTATTTAAAAAATTAGTCAAAAAATTGGCTTTTTCGAAAAGTTAACCGCGCTATTTGATTGTACGAAGAAAAACAAGACGAAAACCTCTTTAGCGTTTTTTCATCAGATTTCATTTTGTTAGTGTAAAATAGGTATAAATAATTGCATCTTTGTGATAATAATTTTTTGATAATAATAGGACTGAAAATGATGAGGTTAACAATGAGTGTAATGACATAACTCAGGAAACTGAAATTCATAATGAACATTCATTTGGAAATAACAATGATGATGCCTCTACAGTAATAAATGGGATTTCTAGTGGTTCAAGTGACAGTGAAGGTGAAAGCTGCGAAGACAACAGAAAGACAGAAAGACATTGAGGCTCTTCGGCAGGGGCATTACTGCGCCAAGTACCACACAGTCACCTCAATGAAGTACAGTTCACTACCCCAATAAGAACGCTTGCCCGCTTTTTCGCTCGAGCGCTTCCCCCACTCTGACTCGAGTTCCGAGCTCGAGTAGTCTCGCACCCGTCAATCCCAATAAGAAGGAGTGGGGGGCCATAAAAATCTTCCCCTTGGGGGCTTTTGCGTTCTTATTGGGGTAGTGAACTGTACTTGGGATTCTTAGAAGAAGATTGTTACCGCAGCTTCCAAAATCTTCCCCAAGCTTTCTAAAAACAAAAGCGGTTCATTGGAAAATTGAAAAAGTTCAATCCGCCACCGATGAATGGGATGGAAACTTTGTGTATTTTGGTGTTGAAGAAAATTTACAGCGTATAATAAATCCAGAGTTACATGATGAGAAAATTATTAATCTACAGATAAATGTTGACGGCTTGCCATTGTATAAATCAAGCAATCAACAATTTTGACCTATTCTTTGTATAATTGATTTTCTTCATCAAGTGTATCCGGTGTTTCCAATTGCTATTTACCAAGGGCCTGCGAAACCACTAAATGTTTCAGTTTTATTAACCCAATTTGTGACAGAAGTTACAGACATATTTTCCACCGGAGTGAAAATAAGAGAAACAGTTTTTCAAGTTCGTATACGTACTTTTGTGTGTGACGGACCGGCTCGTTCTTTTGTCAAATGTATGAAAGGTCACGAAGCATTTTATGCTTGTGAAAAATGTAATGTCCCAGGAGAACGATACAACAAACGGACCATTTACATGCAACAAGACTATTCGAAGAGAACAGATCAGTCATTTCGAATACAGGAGGAACCAAGGCATCACACCGGTTTAACACCACTATTACTTATTCCTGGATCGGATATGGTGAAGAATTTTTCACTTGATTTTATGCACCTTTGTTGTCTCGGCATAACAAAAAAATTTTTAGCTGACTATTGGCTAGAAGGTGCTCGATCGGTTAAAATAAGCCAAGGAAACCGACGAAGACTATCAGCTTTCTTAAAAAACTTACGCAGCTATATTCCCAGAGATTTTCAGCGCACCACAAGGACGCTTAATGATATTTCCAAATGGAAAGCTACAGAGTACAGATTCTTCTTGATGTATGCAGCACCGATCCTTCTCAAAGAAATTTTGCCAAAAAATTTATATGATCATCTTATGCTTTTTCATGTTAGCTGCAGAATTCTGTGTTCGGAAGAGCATTGCATTCAGTGTAACGAGTAAACTTTTGTGGCGCTTGCACAAAATCTGTATGGACTCGAAAGCCAAATTTTAAATATGCATAATTTAATTCATTTGGCTGATGATGTGAAAGGGGCTAATACTTCATTAAATAATTTAAGTGCTTTTCCATTTGAGAGTGCTTCAGGCCAAATGAAACAATTGCTTCGAAGTGGAAAAAATCCCCTGGCACAGATTTGTCGAAGATATAGTGAGAGAACGTTTTTAAATCAAAAAGAAATAAAAATACCTCCGACCATGACTATTTTAAAAGAAAAACCTCCGAAACCAACAGGAATACGCAGTTTTTCTCGTATTGAATATAAAAATGTAATTCTAACCAGTGTATCAGCAGATAATTTTGTTCTTTTGGAACATGATGTAATATTGGGCATACAGAAAATTTTCATGATACCAGGTAAAGGACGAAATTTATATTTCTGGCTGTGTAATAGAGTGCGAAAAATCAATTTTTACGTATCCATGCGAATCGAATTTAATGAACATGTGGAGAGTGAAAGAAACTGCGCGAACAAAAATGTATCCTTTAAGCAAGGTACAAAAAAATAGTAATTTTGAAAATTACAAGCAACGCTCTTGGAGTCGAAAAAAATTATGCGATACCAATGCTACATTAAAGTTGAAAAAGTTTATAAACTAATGTGGTCGAAAATAATATTTATGAACCGATCTTCAACGGAACTTCAAAATTTACCCGCGGGGCGCGCTTCGACGCGGAATAATAATAAAAAACTTTAAATCAAGCATAAAGGAACAAAGTGTAAACAGCAACGCGTGGATGACTAGTGTGCTTGCAATATATTTTATTCTTTTAAATTTTATTCGATTTTTCATTTTTAAAGTCGTGTTCATACGTGCATATGAATAAGAAAGTGTTTATTCATCTTTCTATGAGCATTTTTAGCCTGTGCGAGGTCTTTTACAAGGGTTACAATATTTTTCAAATTTTAACCTTCACGAACTCTTCATAACCATTGAGAAAAAATAATGATTAGTACATATATAATTTTTCTTAGAAAACCAAAAGTTCATGCAAACTTAATTCAATATAAATAAAAACTATAAAAATAATTTTAAAAAATTAATAGATGGCTCTACCAAAGTTTCAAGTTGTCGAATTCGATGAGAAACATAAAAAAAATTATAATAGGTTAGTGGATATCGTTCCGACGAAATGGATTTATTTCGACGAAGATCTGGATACCTTAGTCACCAAATTTATGTCACCACCCTATGACGACAAGAAAAAACTCGATGAGCTTCAATTTCTGGTTGAAACTGAATCTCCAGCTCCTAGTCGCTGGATGTTGTACCCTATCGTTTTACGAGGAGATGGAAGTAAGAAATTTCACTTGTTCATGTCTATAATTCATAATTGAAATACAGTCCGACACCCCAATAAGAACGATTTAATAAGAACGCTTCCCCGCTTTTTCGCTCGAGCGCTTCCCCCACTCTGACTCGAGTTCCGAGCTCGAGAGTAGTTTCACATCCGCGAATCCCAATAGAACCGATGCCGACGAGACCTCAAAGAACACAATATTCCAAGATATTTGATTCAAAATTTGTATTAATGTTCTTTGGTGTAATATTAGAAGGTATGCCAAATTAAAAGATTCTTCACTACACGGAGAAAAGGATTTTGTTGATATGACGAAAATTTCGTTGTAGGAACGAAATTATTTTGTTCAATAGGCTCGACTAAATCATGAAGTAAATATTATGAAAAATTTTGTTAACATGAGTACAAAATATTTAGAATGAAGAAACTAATAAGTTTGTTAAATCAAAAAATGTGAGAGTTAATTCAAATAAATATTTGATTGCAGAGTGTAATAAATTGTTCATTCACTGAGAAAAAAAATTTGTTGGATAAACAAAATTTCTTTGTCCGACACGTTCAAATGGATATTATGCAAATATAAATAAATTATTTAGTTAATTTTGTAACAAATAATCAATTTTGTAACAATATACAGTCTAAGAAGAAAATATCGATTTAAATAATCGAACAAATCATGGTATTGCATTAGCAAAATATTACTTTGAATAAATTACTTTATATAACATTTTATTTGATTGTGTATTTCTCTGAGCTGGAGAAGCTCAATGCAATTTGATTTTTGATTCGCCGTACTAATTTATTTTATATTATTAAGTTGGAAGAAACCCTCTTCAACTTAATGATTATATGTTTATTTAAACGTACATATGTAAGTAGACTAATGACTACTAAAACAAAAAATGGCGCTATCCGAAGATGCGTGAAATTATGATAGAGCGACGTGCTTATAAATCCTCCCAGGAACTCACGAGAGACGAGAGAGGTGCTGAGCGTGCGCCACACAACGGCGACAGCGCAAGGCTCAATTTTTCACTATCGGGCTAGTAGCAATTAAAACAACTGCATATTTTGTTGATTTTGGACATTTTGTTCTTGAAATATGATTGTTTTCAGATAGCTCAACTAGGAAAGGATTTACTTAGGATTTTGCATAGGTAAAATTTTGCATAAAATATCTTTTATATAATATGCATATGTATTTTAAAATTTAAGAGATTTCTTTACATAGAACTGGAGATATTTATTCATGAATAAATCAAATCATATCTTGACTTCTAGATAATGGAATTTCCTAAAATTTGATACAGATTTTTGTAATAGTTCAAAGAAAATTCCCTTAGTTTAAAAAAAATACTAAAAAAAATTTTTTTCTAATTTTCATACACACGTAAAAAGTACAGGTGAACTTAGATGACCTTTAATTTTAAGTATGTTATTTTTTTATCAGCTTGTAACATTTTTTCTGATTAAATTTAAGCTATAAAACCACATTGTACGGAGAGAAACATAAAAATTTTGCTTCTGTCTGTATAGACTGAACTACCTTAATTTCATCATTATATATAGTACCAAACATACTATTTTTAAGGAGGGCAAAATTTAAGAAAATGTGACTCAATACATTTAAATAGAACTAACAAAATAATATTTTTGCTATTATTTTGTAACCATTACAGAATTGTATATGTTTGTAACTAAACACATATGTTAGAAATACGTAGTGTTCTTTGCAATTGAGTATATTATGTGTCAATGATATTGTTAGTATAAATAAAGATTTTTATAATTGTAAAAGAGTTTGGGTTACATCTGTTGAAAATGTAGTTTCTTGAAAAAAATAATTTTGTTGACGAATTTACTGTATGATTTTGTGCTTTAACACAGGAAATGTGAAATTGCAACAAAAATTATTTTGTTATAAAAACATCACGTTCTGTACAAGTGAGAATAATATTTGGTCAATATGGTATAGTAAATATAAAGTAAGTTTTTAATAATTCTATAAAAGTTTTGAGAAAAATTTCGAAAATTTTAGTTTTGTCAAAAGAATAATATTATTAGAGAGATTATCGCATGATTTTGTTCATTTTGCATACGAAAATATTTCTTCTACGTAAATTTTTGTTGGATCAACTATACTCGTCACTTACAAAGTGAATTTTGTTAATTCAACA
>JAPYYW010006311.1:0-12486 GCA_030522545.1 Cremastinae sp. A BG-2022a
GAAAGTCAGTTTTTTGGCTCATTCTATATAAATTCTTGGATTTCGCCTCGAATAAGTAACATTTTCGTTATCTACAGGAAATTTCCGATCGAATAGGCTTATAAAATCGACAAAAAAAATTTCAAAAAATTTGGTGAGTCACTGGGTCACGTAGACCCATGAAAATTTCAATTAACGATATATTTCCTTTCTCTTGATGAAATCAATTTCATTTATGGGTAATTCCTTCGCATAAGCGGTCTATTCCACTGAATCGTTTAGTCCTCATATATCTTTTTAAATGTAGGATAGGATTAGAATTGGTGAAATTTAGATTTAATATTTTTGTCACAATTATTCAATTTTGACATTTGGTATTAGTTACCTCATTAAAAAATATTTAACGAATACTAAAAGAATATAATTATTGTATCGTTTATTTATTCAGATTAAATTGACGATTATTTATTTCAATTTTATTTCAATTGTAATAACCGTGTACCAAAAATAATGGTTGGTCGTTTGAACAAAATAATGTAGTTCTCATTGTAACACGCGTTGAAGTCTCCGAACGAGCGTTCGTGCCTGCCACGCGTTGAAGTCTCAGCGCGGCGCCCTGGCAGCGAGTTCGTCATCCGTTCACTGGCGAAATGCGCCCTTGGCTCTCGCGGCGCGCGCGTTATTGAGTCGCTCGCGGAGCGTGCTAATAAAGTCAAGAACGACGCAATTTCTCGGACATTCTCGCCCTTTGACGACAATCGACAAGCCCGCGTGTTTGTAAATCTACGGACAGGCGCTCGCGCCATTAGACGCGCGCGTGTGTTCAAATTGCCTCGTAAATGGCACGGGAGGGCAGTAAATTACCCCGCCTTCCCAGCTCTCCGTATAATTCTCGTTATCGAATTGTGTAAATCGACGCTTTAACGACCCCGATATCTTACGTGCTTCCAAACACGATTATTCTTACGATAAATAATTATCATATCACACATGGGAAAACTCTCTCTCTCTCTCTCTCTCTCTCTCTCTCTCTCTCTCTCTCTCTCTCTCTCTCTCTCTCTCTCTCTCTTTTTTCTCTGTGATTTTGTGACTGCTCTATTATTTACGCTCCTCGTTTAATTGACAATATTACTAATTTATTTCGCTGTAAAAATTCGCTCCCATGCATGTACTTTGGATTTTATTCGACGGTGGAAGATTTTAAGTCTCGTTCCTCTTTTCAACAACATATATTTTCAATTCTACATATAAGGTTCCATTTATGTGTTCATTTTGACCAAAACATATTGTTAAATATAAAAATTATATAAAAAAAACTAATTTTTTAATCATGTCACTTTCATTTTTATTAATTAAAATTATTTAATTATCATTTAAATAAAAGTGTTCTCGTTGGCTTCACAGCTCAAAAAAATTATCTTGACATTTTTGTCTCGAGATTTGATCACGTTTTCGCTCGAGGCACAAAAAATGAGCATAAAAATGGGTTTCTGGTTTTTTTTTATCGAAATTATCGTAGACAGTAATTCCTCGGCGAATGATCGAATCGCGCCCATCTCGACGATTCCAGACGCGAGACGAGTCTGTATGTAGGGAGAGCGACGAGGAAAAGAGAGGAAAAAATGCACTCTTCTAGGCGCGTTTCACTGGTCGAACGAGGTGGAGACGCGTAGGATGAGCTTGGCATTCACGAAGGCACACTCGTGCCTCCTTGCCACGAATAAAATACGCGAGAAACTTTTTCAGTGACGATTCTTTCGAAACGTCAAAATCCACTTATTGAAAACGAACTTCGCGATTTATGAAGTCTTATATGGGAATTATTTCCCCGAGCATTAAATAAACATAAGAATAATTTTATAAGAAAAATTATGTTGTTTCATTTTGCGGTAATAATTTCGAAATTTTGAGGATTTTTTTCATATTTTGATTATTTTTTGTGTAAAAACCTTCCGCACTTCATTCTGCGATAATATAAACGAAATTTTAAGGATTTTTTCATATTTTTGTTATTTTTTATGTAAAAACTCTTCGTGTAGTTTTATAAACTTACATAGTTAAAATAAATAAAATGTAAATATAATAACATTAAAAAAACCTTCGATATTCATTAAAAAATTCAAGAATTATTTTAGAAATATCAGAAAGTTGAAATGCACGATGGAAAAAGGACACTAAATAGAAATTAGCAAATTTTACCATAAATTGACAGCTATACAAATTAATTTAAACCTAACAATTTTTTTATAGTCCAATAAAATATATATTCAGGACGAGATCTAGATAAAATATGAATTTAGGTCCATACCAATCAGATATAAACTTGTCAATTTTGTACATTATATGATCTATACCACATATTTTTCTCTTAGTACGCAGAATGAATATTTGTCGCGAAAACTATTTTTGTGCAAACATTGGCAATCGGGCATTTCGAAACGTAGATAATAAACGTTTGAAGTAGCAATAAAAAAGAAATCAATAAATGAAAAACGACGCGATAAAAAAGTACGAGGGGATAAAAATATGTATCGTGACGTAGGGAGTCTCGTGAGCGAGGTTCTTCACACTGGGTCAGTACTGGCAGTGGTTTTGAGAGTGTTGGTGAGCGCTCGATGTGAGCAGCGCACAGACGCGTACGTCGGCTCGGTAATGGGCCCCAGTCCGGTTCTTCAGCCTCCGCGTCGAGACCTCTCGAGGAGTTACCATGTGGATAGGCTAATGTTAAATTTCTATACGTGTGTATAAAGTTTCTTCTTACGAAGCTCAGCAGCGCCGGCTCCGTGTATAGCGTGCGCGAGTTAACAACCGCAAAATTTCTCTCGATTCGTGTGGCTCCGCTACAACACGCCGCGCGCACCGATCTCGCCTTCGGGCCGAATGCGCCACATTTTTATCCCTAAACTCCCAATTACAATGGACACCCAGAGCCACCAACCATTTTTCTTTTTCACCAAGAATTTCATTTCTCAACGTTCTTCTCTTCTCTTTTTCCTCAAATATATATATTCAGTTCTTTTGCTCAGGAATTTTTCAACTTTTTGCTAATTTGGAGTCTCATGAAATATATCATATGAAAAATGATTGATGAAAATAGTTTTATATTTTATATTTTGTTTTCAGTAAATATTTTGAGAATAAATGCACGTGAAATGAAATAAATTCATTTTAGTAAAAAAATTTGAACATTATAAGCATTTTTGTATCTCAAAAGATTAATATAGTTTTTTTTAATATTTGGTTTTGAAATTGAAAGCTGTAGCAATTTTTCCATTTTTTAAATGTTTGTTCGATATTAATATTACATTTAATATTATTATTAAATTGAAAATTTAATTAAACATGAATTATTGAAATAATAATACAATATTTAATGAATATGCGAGAGTGAAATGAGAGAAATTTATAATTCCAAGGCACGAATTTAGCATACCAATTTGGCCAATTTTTATTTTCGATCGTGTATTTTTTGGGGTCTTGACCCGAGTGTAGTTGCATTGGGAGCGGAACAATGCGAAGAGTCACCATTAGAGTGTTTCGTGACTGTCTCGTTGACACTATCGAAAGAGTTCGTCGAACCGAGAGCAACGACGAGAGAAGCTGTGTGTGCTCGAGTACTCGAGTACTCGCCGAGAGACCCCTCTCGGCCTCCTCGACGTTCCCGGCTCTCCCAGAGCAACGAGCATGCAGGCGATCTCGATTCTTACTTGCGCAACAGTTCGTGAAACGCTCTCGCACTCGCAACTATTTTACTCCATCTCTGCTCTCTCTCTCTCCCTTTTCTCTCTTCTCCGGCAACGCTTGGAAGAATCTCGCCCGAGAAATCGCCTCTATTCCCCGAGAGTAACGTTTTCGTTAAATTCTCACAGGATTCGGAAAAAACACGACGAGTAAAAGAAAATTCGCTAGAGTTTTCAACTATACACAAATTTCAGTAAATCTTTTTCTAACGATCCATTTTATCGTGCAAATTTTGCAAAAAATATATTAAAAGCGATAAAATTTTGATATTTATTGTTATCGTTTGTATTTTTTGCATAAATTATTGGTGAAAATTTTGTTTATGGAAACGATCAAAGGGTCGGGAACGATTCGCGATGGAATCCGGCCGTCCGGTGACGAAACGCAAGTTCGAGACACTCCAAAGATCGTGAAGACTTTTTACGCGGGTTTGAGATTTCTAGGGGCAGAGACGAGGACACACATCGTCGAACTGCGGTGTTTATGGGTCTACGGACGTGGCAAATTGCCGTCTCAATGATTTCGTTGCATTCCACCGCCGTCCCAGATTTTTTTTCTCATTTTTTTCATTCTTTTTCGAGACTACGGCGCAACGATCCTTTGACGTTTCGACGCGACGTGTCTCTCGAGCGATTTTCAAGCGTGAACGAAAAACCGTAACGAAAAATTGTCTCGTTTCAAAATTTGTTGAACTCTCTCTCGAAAAAAAAAAATCAACGATTTGAAAATTGACGAAAAAATATTATATTTTTGTATAAAATTGATAAAAATTTTATATAAAAATATACAAGATCGGATTTTCATGAAATCATACAACGTGCAGATTCTCATATTAATAGCGATTCTTATTTTTTTATTGTAAAAAGGCTCTGAAGCAATGAAATTTCATTAGTAACGCCATCGCGATAAAGTTAATGACTACATTATTAATTATTGCGCTCTTACAATATTCCGTGTGAAATCTGGCACACGCACACCGCGATGTGATAATTCGTGCGCTATGTGTACGGAGAGGTCCTGCGAGAAAAGCCGGAGAGCGACCAAAAGATTACCATAATTCTCGCGGTCACGTTTATTCGAGCTTCCGGTTTGTTTTTCATTTCCCTCCCACCGTTGAGAAATTGCACGAAAAAAAAACCGCCTCGCAACGTTGTATCAAAATTTATTGAAAGACGTATGCAAATCTCATGTTTTTCAGTCTATAAAAACCTCACGTTTCGTTGACAAGAAATGAAACGTTCCGAAATAATCGACATTTCGTTGCCGAGACTCATCGCTCGGTCGTTTCTCGCGTTCGTTATCAGGACTCGGAAAACGTTCTGGCTGTGGCGGTAGTCAGCGAAAAAAAATCTCCAGTTTCTCCCAAGAACTCGTGTTCGTATATATATATGAGAGAGCAAGAGAGAGAGAGAGAGAACACGAGACAAGTAGAAAATGGCAGGAAGTCGGTCGATGTGCCAGGTTAGCGTACGTTTTTCTCGACAGCGGCCGAAAACAAAGGAAACTAAGCAAAGTACCAAACGAACGGGCGATAAGGATCGTCTTCTATCCTCGATTTCTGGTCGCGGCGGCACACACAGCGTGGGACCGCCACGTTATAAAGACGAGCATAAAAAAGGGAGAGAAATAATAATAATAATAATAATAATAATAATAATAATAATAATAATAATAATAATAATAATAATAATAATAATAATATAAAATATAAAATAAGCGCGCGGTACGGGCGGTATTAACACACACGTGTATCGTATATTACGAATCCGGCAACTCGGATAAAATACAACCGCAGAGGAGTTTTGCCATATAACGTGTGTGTTTATACCGCACAAAAGTCATCTCCGAGATCATCCAATACCTCGCGCTCCGCCCCCCCCCCTCTTTCACCCTCCCCGGCTCTCTTTTCCTGATGCACAATAAATATATTCGTTCACGACGATCGCGATTCGCTCGAAATTCATTGACTGCGAGCTTTCTAAAATTAGTCATAAAAAGAATGGAAAATAAACAATGGGATTAAATAAATAAAGTGAATAATGAACGGCGAGAAAGAGGCAATTGTGCGAGGGGGAAAAAGCGCATCTAAGGATAAGACGCGTGAAAAATAAACAAAAAATGTATATAGAAGCAGTGAAAAAAAAAAGGAGAATTAAAAGTTATTCTGTCGTATATATTGCCGCGTGCAGGTAAATTTATGTATTTATAAACATGTAAGGAGGACAACGAGAAAATTAAAAATGGATTTAAAAAAAGAAGGAGAGTATAAAATTGAAAAATTTATTTTCCAGTCGTATTTTTCAACGCGTCGTTTTCTTTTTTCTTCTTCTCCACGACTTTACAGAAATTGGTATCGATATTATAAATTCATCGATTCAAACGTTATGTGCATCGGATTTATGAATATAAAATGCAGTCAATGATACAGGGAGAAAGATAGAGCGAGAGAGAGCGTGATCCTCCGAGAAAACTGAAGTCAGTGACCGTAACAAAGTTGGCCGATAAAGTGCGCGTTGCGTAACGCAATTCTGCACCAACGTGTTTTTTTCCATTATAAATAAATATATACGCGGATATTCTATATCTATTCACGCGTCTTTACACAAAAACTGTCGTTCTGGGCTCGTCCGAGCCGAGTTCCCAAATTTTTACCACGTAAAATTAATTTTCAACGAACTTATCGATAATATCTTTCAAAATCTTTACGTAAATATCTATTTATTTACGTTTTTAAAATAACTAAATATACATTAAAATATAATTACGTAAATACAAAATAAATAAAAGTATAAATAAAAAATTGAAAGCATGGCCGCGAAGGCTGAAGAAAATGCAAATTTTGAAAGAGAAATATATATATATATATATATATATATATATATATATATATATATATATGTTTAAATATATAGAGAAAAATTAAACGTGAGTATATAGAGACTCGAAGGAATATAAATTTTCGAGAGAGAGAGAGAGAGAGAGAGAGAGAGATTTTTCAAGCGTTTATATCAAGATTCGATGGAAGCGGGACGATATGCCGAGTGCGAGATTTTTTTCGTCATTTTCTCAAATGCGCACACACGTTATTAGCCGGGGGTCCGATGCACGCGGGCTGCACCTAGTCGGATTAGCGTCTAATATTTCTCGGAGATCTCTCGGGAGGCGAACGCAGCCCCTCTTTTCGTATTCCCCAGTCCCCGGAGCCTGTGGCTCTCGTCGTCGTATAAACGAAACGCGGAGCAAGACAGGTTCTCTCCTCCGGATCTCTCCGGCGGCCGACGTAGCAGCCTCCGTGCATTTTCTGTGCGCGAGCTATAAAACGCGCCAACGGAGGAGCGAACGCGTGTTCGCTTGTATATCTGTATATTTTTTGTATATATATATGTGTATCCAGCACGCGGATAGACACTCTGACATTTGCCGGGCTGATAGCCGGACTGGTTCACCTATACTCGCCGCATTATATTTTCTATACACGCGAACACACGTTTTCCCCGCTATTTTTCTTCATTTTTTCCCCTCCCCTCGTCGCCACGCTCGTCCGCCGGGCCTTTTCCGAGTCTCGTCCAGTAAAACTGGCTCTTTTCGTGTAAAAATATCTCTATCGATATATAACGCTGAGTTTTTTCCCCTTTGACAATTATTTTTGGTTTTATTCAAAAGTTTATTAAATCGAAGTTTGAGCCACTGTGGAGTAATAGTCACTCTCTTGAAATTTGCATGTGTTAAAAAATATGAAAAGAATAATGGTATTGAACAAGCTGAAAGATTTTCTTCCTGAAAAAATTCATAAAAATAACGAAAATTATAATTACTCGGGGCGCAATGCAAGGATTCATGTTGAAAAATTAAAAAAAAACTTCAAAAATCAGTTTTTTGGCTTGTTCAACATGAATTCTTGGATTTCGCCCCGAATAAGTAACATTTTCGTTATCTGTAGATGCGAGAACACAATTTCTTACCTTTATTTTCAGAAAGCAATTGTTTTGTACAAGAGTACATTCATTAAACATTTTAAAAACTGTAGAAAAACGAAAAACTTGAGATTTCGAGCCTTTTGTATTAATTATTAACGAAAAATAACGATAAAACGTTACCCAGAGCTCTATATATAGTAGTAATACGCTAAGCATTTACAGGTTTCCTAACCTTAATCAAAACAACTCTACTAAAAGTTTTAACGTTACTAAATATTACTTTTTGGATCACTACGATTATTCTTAATCCCTAAAATGAGACCCTTTATTATTTTAGTATTCACTATGCACTGAGAACAGATTTAGTTGAAAAATATTTAGTTGAAAATATTTCGTCGAAACAACACTTGTTTATTTGAAATAATGAAACTTCAGTTAAATCAACTAACCATGAACGTATTGAAACAAATATTTTGTTGAATCAACCAAATTTCGTTTTCAGTGTATAAATGCAGTAAAAACAGCATGTTCAAAAAATATTTGTAAAAAGTGTTTCAACTTGACTTGGAAGGCATTCTTAACCGGACTAGTCGGCGAGAGGTAGATGTATATATCCAGTGGAATATAATATTTAATGTGCAATCTGCGCACCGCGGCCGCGATCCCAGGCGAGCGCTCTCCGGCGCGCTCGCACCGAACCGCAGGCCACGCTCGATAGCCCAAAATTGGTCATACACACGCTTGCCCATTGCCGAGTACGTGCGTTCGTACGATAATCCGCGCGCTGCGTCGAAACGAAGTTTCTAGGACACCGGGGTATGAATTATTACTCTGAAACACACTCGACGCTGCTTGGATGGAAAAAAAAAATAACTATAATAGTCTCGCGAGGTATTTCGTGTGCGTAAGCCTAGAGCTGTCTCGTGCGTATACACAGATTCGAGCGCAGGGACTCCTGTCATACCGTGATTTATTGCTCTCCAAGATCCGTCAAAAACTCGCTGATAATCCATGTTCTAGAAACTACGAGGGAAAAGGAGGGACGGAGGATAAAAACTCGTGTTTCTCAAATTATTTCTAAATTAATGCCAGTCACCGCCGCGTAATGCATTAAAAATTGCCCGTAGGAATTTTAATTGAATAAGAAAAAAAATTACTTGTTTCCAAATGCTCGCACTCGAACCTGTATACAAACATTCCGTTCAGTTCTTTTCTTATTTATTATTCAAATTGTGTTGATTTTTTTAATTTGCCTCGTTATATGTCCTATTCTCGATTGCTTGCAGGATCGTAGTCGGGTGAAAAAGGTTGAAGAACGTCAGGACCTTTTCATTAAAAAAAAAGCACTGAATAAAAAGTAAGATGAATCTTACTACAGTGATATAATTATCTATTCTTTATATGATGGAATTAAATAGATTTTTATATATTTTATTCTGTCTATTGGTTTCTAAACATTGAATTAGACTTTGCTATATATTTTGTTAATCGAGACCTAACATATATTCGGTTTTACTGTAAAAAAATTTTTTTTTTATTTATCACTTTATATTAAAATCTATAGTGCCCTAATTTATATCAGAGTAAGAATATTTTTTGAATGATACATTTTATCTATGTAGATTTATATTGTGAATAAAAAAAATTACTGACGTTATCAAATACATTTGATCTATCGCAATTTGAATATTTTAAAATAATTTGTCTTGTCAATTCCAATTGACGTTCTATTTTTATTTCAACTTTATTTCGACTGAAATAACTATATCATAACAAAATTGTATTTGGTCATTCCAACAAAATTTTTTCCCAGTGTACGCTCTATATATTGTTGATAGATTACGTAATATAATGAAGAAATGAGAAAAAAATTGATTTTTCTAAAACTATATGACTGAGCATGACCTCTTTAACCCGCTCGTAAATTAAACTGTCGAAGCAATGTGTAAGAAAGATTTTGAAAATAGATTTAAAATATGTAATTCACTTTAAGTCGTTGATTAGGATACTTTTATGGTGGATTGAAAATAGCGCGAGACTTTTTCTCCGGATCTCGTTTCGCATTCGTGTAATATCCGTGTCGTAAATCCCAGACGAGACGTTCGGTTATAACCGAGGATGAGTCGACTGATTGCAAGCCCGGGCAAAGAATAATATTCCGCGATTGGAGCGAAATACTCGCCTCGCCTCCTTCCGAGGCTCTCCCATCAGGACCGGACTTTTTTATCCTCGCCGTGTATCTCCCTTCCTTAATTCCCCATTATAAATTCGACGTCCAGTGGACAACGACAATATCGTTGACCTATAGAAGTCGCCAGACGTCAGAAATTTCGCACCTTCATTTTTGTATCGCGTTACACCTTTTTTATTCGCTCTCTCAATAAAATAATCGATGAAAAATCATCGTCAATATCTCTAAATAAAAAATAAAAATCATTCATTCATTTTTTTTTGTCATCGAAATTCATATTATTTTTGTCTTTTTTTCTCGTCTTGAAATTTCGCATCTCCGTTTCTTTTTTCTTTCACAATAAAATATAATCGATGAAGAATCATCATCGATATCTTTAAATAAAAAAAATAAAAATCATTCCGGACGACGTTCTTGAATTTTTGATTCCTGATCACTTTTTTGTCGTCGAAATTCACATGTTTTTTTTTTCGTCTTTTTTTGAGAAACGTGTCGAGTTCGCGGAGGCGAAGAGAAATCGCTCGGCGCAGCGACGAATCCTTATCACACGGTTTCACCGGGAAAGTGGAGAATCCACGCAACGATTTTTCAGCGCGATACATTCGATTAGTACACCAAAAAAATACGAAATACCGGAATGTTTACCCGCAGATGCTCGATCGGTGATTTTTTTTTAATTTTCTCCATTTCGCTCGCAGCAAACGACGAATTCAAGAGTTTACATTTATTTGCTATTTTTAACATAAGCGTTATATTTATTTATGGGAGATACACGTCGAGCCAGCGCTTTTCGTTCGCTGATGGATACCTATGCAAATTGCTCGACGGACCGTTCATTTTTTTATCGTTGCTGCGCTTTTTTCCTTCCATCGCACGTGGTAATATATACAGGTGTTTATAATAATTGAAGCGAGACCACCTACTTCCCTTGTCGTGAAAATACATTATACGATCTAACCGAAGATAGTAAAAAACGGATATTTTTATTTTTAAGCGTTCACCAATTTCTGAGATTTATTATTATTATTTTTTTATTTCGCGATAAAAAAGAACATTTGGTGAAAAAAATTCTATATCTATTTACCATAGCTGACCCGACAGACGTTTTATTGTCCTAATTATTAATAAATTTTTCATAGTTTTTTGAATTTGTGAAAAGCCATTAGGAATGCGAGTGGAAATAGAATATATATTTATTGGACAGAGTGTAAAATAATGCAAAAGTCAAAAAAATGTAACTTTATTTTAATTTAGACTCCAAAATGCCTTTTTCCAGATTTTTCTTCAGATTTTCTAGATTTTCTTTCATTTGAAAATAATTAATCGAGTTTATCTTTATCTCTGGAGCATTTCTATATTATCAGTGATAATCAAGAGTGCATGCAAAAATGTTACAATTTTTTTTTGCAATTTGTTGGAATCATCCGACTTTCCTTTATATAATTATCCCGAATTTTTTTTCCTGAAGACGTTTCCAAGACCATAACTAACGAAATAAAAAATAATTATATACTATTTATACAATTTATACAAATTTATACAAAAATCCTGCAAAAAAAGCACTTTCATCAGTTTTTCCAAATTTCTTAATTTTCCGGACAAATTTTCCAACGTTTCTTACCCTAAAAACCCTATTCATACTATTACGAAAATGAAAAAATAAAATTAGTCAAATCAGTCCATCCGTTCTCGAGTGATGAGCTCGCCGAGCAGCGGCATTCCATTTTTATTTACATAGATTCAACCAGAAACAAATTACGGGCAAACGAGAGAGGGAATATCTCCGGCGCGAGTAGCGGATTCGAGCGAATTAAATTTCCGTTTTATCGGCCGGCGCGGCGACGATAAGAACGTTTTTTTTTTTCGCGAAAAAACACGAGATTGGAGCAAAGTATAGAAAAAACGGGGATAAAAAATGGCGACAAAGTATCGGATATCGCGTGATTCCGCAAGCAACTCGCGATCGCACGGAAAATATATTCTAATTGGCTACGAAATTCCTGGCAGGCAGAAGTGCGCGACGATGACGCGCCGTATTTAATTAACGTCGAAAATCACAGTGCGCGCGCGCGCGCGCTTCGAGATTCGATAGACGAGGATGCGTGTAGGCTTGTTATCAGCGATATTTTCCCCTCGCTCGCTTTTTTCCCCCCATTAACGTTATTTCCGATATAAACGCGCGAGCGTTGCGCGCCGCGCGTGTGCGAAAATATCGTCGGAGCTACGCAATTTTCCGTGGCTCCGCATCCGTAACGGGGTCACACCGAAACTATGCGTGTCGCCTCCAGCTGCGCCGTGAAAAAAAAAGAAGAAAAAAAAAAGACAACGAAAACAAAACCCGACACTAGACGAGAGACTCTATGCCCGATTTTTCCATTGTATGGTAAAATTGGATTTCGCCTATATCCCGGTGATAAAGTGCTTCTTTTATCTTTCCAACTGATCTGCCAAGTTAAATAGTCCGATGCCTTTTATTATCTTCTCTTTTTATTATCGCATCTTATCTTCCTTTTCATCGAAAAAATTAACAAAAAGATCATAAAATTATTCACGTTAGGGCTTTTCTTCGGCAGTCGAGTTAAACTATTTTTTTTTCTCAGTTTTTCTTCGATCTGTATCGTGATACTTTTGAACTCAAGTTTGAGAAAAATTGTTTAA
>JAPYYW010006322.1:0-11540 GCA_030522545.1 Cremastinae sp. A BG-2022a
TTGAAGATCGCAATATTTAACACGTGCTCTTATGGGAGACTGCAGAAAATAGTGATTTTTGACAATAAATATCTCGAGTTCTACGTAGTGAAATCTCTTAAAATTTAATACACAATTGCATATTGTATCAAAGAAGATTTTTGCAAATTTTTAACAAAATCCTAAGACAACGATTTTTTAATAGAACTACCTTAAGGAAATTTTGAAAGAAAATTTCTTCAATTTATGACAATGAGGACAAACATTTTTATTCTTGTGAAAATAATCTTTTGACACCATAAAGTTTCTCTTTTCGGTGAAGTATCGCGGCCAAGCGTCGTATTCCCTTTCTCCGTCATCTTGATTGCCTATAAATCAGTCAGCGGTGACCCTATTACAAATTTTAAAGATTTATTTCTAAGTTTTACAAATTTTTCGTAAATTTTCATTGAATCACGAGTATTGAGACCTGAATGAAATTGCGATTGCGAGACCGAGCTCGCGCGATCGATGGATGAAAAAATTACGTAAATGATCAGGCTTCTTTTATTTTTTCCTAACTACGGTTTAATATAAACCGTCGACGTTCGTCGTTGCACGTCCACCACGGTCAGAGTGCTTGCGCGTTAAAAAAGTACGGAGAGTCGTAAGAGATAAAATTGACAATTTCGGCTTGGATAAATCGAGATACTCGATAAAACCGTTCGCCCGTTTGAATTAAAAACATTCGGTTCGTCATCGGGGCGCGTCGAATGTCTCTGTTTTTTTTTGTACAAGATTGAACAGCTATCTATCGAGATAAATCGCGTCAACGATTGTGATACTTGTGAAAATGTCGTAAACGATTCGAAAAAAATAATTACGTAAGTCGGTAAACAACGAGGAAAAAATATTCGTCTGAGGGGCAAAAGGTCTACGAATTATTGAAAACTCGCAGCTTTTTTGCCCTTCCCGGTCCATTATCTCTGGATCGAGATTTACCCGGTGGAAAAAAATTATTCTAAAAGTTTTACAAGTTCGGTGAGAACTTCGTCAGAGGATCGTCAGATCCTTCGCAGTGCGTTTTCCTTTGTTCCTAGACATTCGCGACGTAACTCTTGTTAAAATTTTTTAACCTAGTCCAACGTCGAGAGACATCATGACCAGGAAGCCCAACATCGCGCCCCAGCTGGCCAATTTGCCGTTACCGCTGCAAAAAAATCATAATTATCCCCATGAAGTATTTTTTTATTTTCGTCGTCAGGGGACTGAATGCAAATCAATAGATCAATCAATAATTTTTAAAAATGATCTTCTACGATCAGAAATTAGGATTTATAAGTGATACTATAATTTTGAAAAGTTAATTTTATTCAAAATGTCAAGAAATTAAGATATTGCGTGGTAGTTTTTAATGTTGTACTTTGAAACAATGTCCCATGGTCTTTCAGAATTTTTTGAGCAATTTTAGAAATAGTTTTTTTTTGAATGAATTAAGAATGAATTTTTTAGAGTTGAAAATTTTATGAAGAAGATTTTATTAAAGTAGTTATTTAGGAGTATTTATTAACTTTTGTTAAAATTACCAAATTTGAATTCTGGAAATTTATTTTGTCAGATTAAAGAGACATTTATTCATTTCCTATATATATTCCGACTAACTAAATTACAACAATTCAAATTACATTCGGTAATTTTGAAAAAAATTTTGTTCTCAGTATAACTTCTAAATGTTTAAAAGATATTATTGGATAGACAGAGTAACGATAATGGTATCAACATTTGAACAATCTTTAAGGTTCTAAATAATAAATCTACCCTTGAATAATACTTAAAGAATGAAATTTTTAGAGATTAATAATGATTAACTATAATTATATTTAGTTATCACAACACAATTTTGTTCTCAGAGTAATTTCCAAAATTCAAGAGAGATTATTGGGTAGAGGAATGATATTTTTATCAAAATTTGAGCGTTATTTGATGATTCCAAATATAAGATCTATCCTTGAATGATGGAGCAATATTTTATGGTCCTGAATATTAGATCTACCCTTAAATAATCCTTAATGAATGTTCTTAGAGATAAATAATCATTAATTGTAATCAACAAAATTATATTTAGTTATCACAACATAATTTTGTTCTCAGAGTAATTTCCAAAATTTAAGAGAGATTATTGGATAGAGGAATGATATTTTTATCAAAATTTAAGCATTATTTGATGATTCCAAATATAATATCTATCCTTGAATGATGGAGCAATATTTTATGGTCCTGAATATTAGATCTACCCTTAAATAATCCTTAATGAATGAAATCCTTAGAGATAAATAATCAGAGTAATTTATAAAATTTAAAAGAGATTATCGGACAGAGAAATGATCGTTTTTTATCAAAATTTGAGCAATATTTGATGATTAAAAATATTAGATCCATTGTTGAATGATGGTCCGGAAAGAAGAGAAAAAAAACGTTCGCACTCCCGGCACGAACCTTGATGCGAGTCGTTGCTGAAAGCGTCGGGTTAGAAAGCACACGCGAGAAGGAAGGAAGAACGAGTGGACGGGAATATGAACAAGTGGAATATATACATCGGGCGTATTGAAAAAGAAGGAGAGACGGAGCGAGAGAAGGGAAAAAAGGAGGATGGAAGGAGCGCGCGCGCGGGTTCCTTGCTCCACTCGCTTTCTCGTACACATCTCCGCGTGAAATACAAAAGAAGCCAATTATAATGACAATGCCTGTTAGCGTTAGTAGCTAAGCCTGGGAAAAAATAAATTCGCTACATCGTCTACGGTTCGTCTGCACTCACGCTCTAACACACTTGAGAAAGTAACGTCGATGAAAAAAAAAGAAAGAAAGAAAGAAAGAAAGAAGGAAAGAAAGAAAGAGCCAGAGAGAGAGAGAAAAACGACGAGAAAAAACTTCCAACTCCGAGTGAGAAAAAAATTTGCATGCATCCTTTCTCAATGAAGAAACGAGATCACGTGTGAAAAAATTGAACGTTCGAGAAGTCGGCTGGAGAATTCGCAGATGATGGGAGCAAAGCGGATGAAAAATCGCGAATTCGATTTTAAAAAAATTTCGAGTTGGATGAAAATAGTGAAAATCTGGATAAAATTACCTCTGATGGGCTTCCGGAACGATGTCGTCGATGACGACGTAGATCATGGCACCGGCGGCGAACGCGAGAGCGTAGGGGAGAGCCGGGGCCGCGAGGGTCACGCCAGCGGCTCCCAAAACACCGGCGATCGGCTCGACCATTCCCGACAATTGGCCGTACCAGAAGCTCTTCAAGGTGCTGAAACCGGCGGCCTGGAGCGGCAGCGAAACGGCGAGGCCTTCGGGAAAGTTTTGAATGCCGATCCCTATCGCCAAATTCCTGCAAATTCACCAATTACGAAATTCGATTTTATTCATCAGAATACGCTTAAAATTCTTTAACTTTCTATCTCTTATTTTTTCTATACCCTACTGTCATATATACAATACATATTATATTATGATATTTTTTAACAATGCAAATTCACGAATATCAAAATTTCGATTGCACTAAATAGAAAATACGAAAAATTCTTCACTTGACTTTATATTTCGTATTTTTTATTTTATTATATAGTATAATATTTTAATATATTATGTTTTTTGACAAAGCAGATTATTCACGAATAACAAAAATCAATTTTTGAAAGTAGAAATACGTGGAAAGTTCATTACTTAATTTTTTCTATATTTAATATAGTATATTATATTATTATGTTTATTAATTTCAATTTTACATTTCTTATCTTTATCACGTTTCATGAGAAAAATGTATCTTTAGCAAATAATCATTATTGAAGTAACTCAAGGTGGTCGTGTTGTTACAAGTGTCGTTAGATAAAAATCTTAGATTAATAGACGTCGTAGAGTTAATGAAACTATACATTGTATAAGTCATCGACCATTTGAATGAGAAACACTTAATTTTTAAATACGTGATTTTATCACGAAACTTTACAGCGGATTGCTAAATAATTATTTGATAAAGTTAAAACATAATTATAGTAGATTGTCCAGTTAAAAACAGTTTTTATATATTTTTTAAATTAAGGGTGAATTGAAGTGATTTGAAAAATGGTAACAACAAGTGACTAAATTTTTTATGTGTTTTTTTCGAAAATCTATACACTTGTCTTTAAGGTAGTACAACCGCAAATCCGTGTTGAGACAGATTTTCTTCAAAATTTTGCACAGGTCTTCTTTAATGTCATAGGAAAACATGTGTCAAATTTTACAAAGCTTCAGCATCTAGAAATCGAGATATTATACATTGAAAGTCGTTGCTTTTTCGAATCTCCCATAAGAGCCCATGTTAAAAGTATCAATTTTTCAAAATTAATATCTAAATAACTACATGGTTGAAGCCTTTTTAAATTTTGCAAACACGTTAACACAATGCTAACGAAGATCTGTGCAATTTTTGAATAAATTCTGTCTCAAGAAATTTCAACTGATGATTTGTTAACACATAAGGACAAACTTTTGAATAGACTGTCTCGGTTGTACTACCTTAATTTTAAAACGATTCACTGAATGGTTTTAAAATTATAACATTATTGAACGAATATTTTCAAGAACACTTTACAGGCATTTTATTTTTTCCATGGGATTCTATATGTATTTTTTCATATTATCGTCTATAAGAGTGACATTCTTCATAAAAACTACGTAATCTTTTTATCATTGATCAATCATTTTATAATTATAGAACATATATGTGTAAAAATCGATTTTTATTTAATATCTTTAAATTAAATTTTCGGAATAAACTTCTTGAGTGAATAAAGTCGAGTGTTTTGAAAGTACGTAAAAAAAAAAGAAAAAAATGAAGAAAGAGAGTCGGGTATTTATATTCCGAAAGGAAGACGTCGTTGTCGGCGGTACGAGAAAGTTTCATTTTGTTAAAAGTATTGTCCGGTAGGCTCGTTTCCCGAGGAAAGGCTGAAATTCCGAAAGGTATTCCGGGAACCGCGGACAATCCGTTATATGAATGAACAAGAAAGTTGCGAGGCGAGCGCGGATGCGAGCTCGAAAAATGTGCGTCGAGAATGGCCGTGTGGCCGGAGCGTACGGCGATAAAGCTCGTCGACGTACCGTTGATGCACGGCCGATTCGTTGAATCGGCAACGAGCGAGCGCTTCGCGCATTCCAACGCGACGAGGAATATTATTCTTTCGAAAGAGAGCGGGCGCGTGTGGAAACGAGCCGAGGATGCACAGTTATAACCGTCCACCACCAGTCCGGAGCTCTCGTTCGGCGAGGTCAATCGGCGAATGCCGAATTAACGCGGGCCTCATCGCGACGACTCCGGGCGAAAGGGACCGCGAGCCGGGCGTCGAGCAGTCTCATCGACCCGAAAATTTTTCGGAAAACGATTTCACTCGGTTAAGAATTTACTGACCGTATACTATACAGTCCCAAGTAAAAGTTCATTCTTTAACATTCGATTTTTTAACATTCGTTACCTCAATTTTTACAAAAATTTTACTCATTTTTTGTGTCTTCATTTGATTATTAATTGGCAACTTATTTTATCTACTTCTCAATCATTTTTTTTACTGTTTTGACTGTGAAATAGGAAATTTTTTTAAAAATTAATTATTTAAAATAAAATTTCATATATTAAAAAGATTTTCATATTTTTAAATTGATATTTAGGACTATTATACAAATTTTCTATAAGACAAGATGGTAAATATCAACGCTTTTATTATTTGATAACTCTTTAAATATCTAGTAAAACAAAATTGTAATAAATAATGACTTTGAATTTAAAAAAATCTTTATAAAGTTGTTCACTTTAAAAATAATTCAGATATGAACTTAATTCCTGCGCCATTGTTTTCTTTAAAGAATCTTTAAAATAATAATAAAAAATTATTGAGAAATTGTCCAACGAAAAATCCCATTGAAAAGTCAGTTTCTGCAGATCAATTAAACAGTTTATAAAAAGAAACTAAAATAGTAAGAATACAAAATGAATAAAGATATGTTTCATCACCACTTCAGCCAGATCAAAAACTTTCGAGAGCGACTATAAAACCAAAATCCATCCTTAAAATTAATATTTACACAGTTTGGCTCAATACAAAAGCTACAAAAATAATACAAAACCATTGGCGAAATTGCTTTCGTAATTAGAACCATTTAGTGATGCTCATAATAATTATTATCATGAGTATATCAAAGGTGAAGACTTGATTGATTGGACTTTGATATACGAAAGACAGTCCTGATCGAGACGTATCGAGCTGCCACGTGTGTCAACGTGAAGAGAAAAAAAAAGCATATAGACTATAAACTCTGCATAGAAATGGCGATCGGCGAATGCGAAATGTGTACGAATAAGAGGATGGACGTCGGGGATGATCTTCCGTGGGTTTGCTGCTTCATTTCCATGGGATTGTACGATACAGTCGTGGTCGGTGGCCCCGAGGGGCGAGCGAGCGAGAAAAAGAAATGAGAAAGAGAGTGTAGAAGCGAGGAGATCTCGGCAAAGAGCCGAAGCCGGAGAGTGCCGCGGCGGCGGCGCGCGTACACGCGGCGTTGTAGTGGAATGCGGGACGGGCAAATCGCGGTCGGACCGCTTGTGCCTCGTTCCCATGCATTCCTAACCCCCACCGGTCCGGGTTCGAGCATCGCCACGTCTCTTTCGCCGTTTCGCCCCCGCGCCTCTTTCTCCCGAGATCCTCGCCACCTCGGAGAACCTACCGGATCGACGTCTCGATCTCTTTCTCTCTTATATTCCCTCACTATCATATACACCTTTTATTACTCTCTCTCTCTCTCTATTCCGGAATACCATCAGCACTTTTCCGCTCGCTAAATTTACCTAACAATTATATATTTACTCTGTTATTACCTTAACTCACTTCCAGTTTGAGTTGGATCGATTGTATCGACCGCTCTTTTACTTTTTGTACATTCCTGTTACGCTTTCTATTCGATTCTGTTATCCCACTTATTATTATATTTACCTCATCTGTATACTTTTTGTCTGCACTGAGGATAAAGTGTGCAAGATTTTATTATACAAAAGTTACCATTATATAGACTTTTTGTTCGAGAATTTAATATATTTTGTGCAGATTCTTTTTCAGATAGAGACAAATAGAGACGTTTTATAATGAAGTGTAATAATTATCATTTTCGTTATCTACGAGAAATTTCTGATCGAATAGGCTCATAAAATCAAGAAAAAAAATATTCAAAAATTTTTGCAAATTTTTACAGGTGTACTATTCGATCGGAAATTTCCTTTAGATAACAAAAATGCTACTTATTCAGGGCGAAATTCAAGAATTCATATTGAAAAATGGAAAAAAACTGATCGAAAAGTCAGTTTTTTTTGTTCATTCAATATGAATTCTTGGATTTCGTCTCGAATAAGTAGCGTTTTCGTTATCTACGGGAAATTTCCGATCGAATAGGCTCTTAAAATCGAAAAAAAAAATTTCAAAAAATTTGGCAAGTCACACTGGGTCTCGTGAACCCATGAAAATTTCAATTTGCGATATCTTTTCTTTATCTTGAATAAATTAACTTTATTAGGTGTGATTCTCAAAGTCTTTTGCAAAATTAAGCGAATGGCGTTTGAATTACGTTGATACATGCATTTTATAAAAAATTATGACGTTTTGAAGATTATTGAAAAAATCGCCTTCGTACGTCAAACTTACATTCGTTTTCATAAACTCGCGCCACAAACCTTAAACTCATATCGCAACATCAAGGTTGTCATAGAAAATCGTCACTTTTCGACCAAGTGACATAAATATCTATTAATATACGATTTCTTCAGTAACAATGACCGTTCTTTTGTAATTTTCATCGTACCCTTAAAAAAATTCCCCATGTACTTTTAAAATGTAAAACTTCATTTATTTTATCCAAATGTATTCAAATCCCTCGAATCTTCGTTCAGTTATTCCTGACAATGACCGTTTCTTTTTAATTTTCATCGTGTCCTTAAAAAAATTCCCCATATACTTTGACCATGTAAAACTTCATTTATTTTATCGAATCTTCGTTCAGTTCTTTCTTCTCATCTTCGGTACTCGGTTTCTCGGAGGAGCTCGGCGGATCCGCGTGGACCGTTTCGACCTCGATTCGCGAGGGAGCGTCGCCGATCGAAAAGTTTCGGAGGTGCCCGGGGGGGCCCGAGATGAAACGTGGCGCGTTCCCTCTCCCGGGGAATTCGCAACACGCGGATACCCGGGGAGGAGAAGAGAAAGGTGTGCAAGCGTCGTCGGGGTCACCAGCCGACCTTGCCGGCGAGCCGAAGCTATGCGCCTAGCTGCAACGAGACCCCGCGACTTATTGGGGATTCGCACGGGAATATATTCGCCCGAGACACCGTCCGTCTGACCGATCGGCCCGAGGGACCGATCCAGCCGTGTTGTCCGCCCGAGCGCTCCTCTCCCGGCTGAATTCCTCCGTGTAGCATCCCCGACGAGGCGCGAGGCCGGAGGCACCGCTGACGACGGCATACCGGCACCGATCGAGAGACCCGAGACCGAATCGTGCTTCGGGTGATGTTCCAGTCCTCCGGTCAGTTCAAATCCTATTTCACCTTTTTCTCGAAGAATATGAACTTTACGAAAAAACTCAACAGAAAATAACGTATAACTTCTATTTTTTTCGAAATATTAAAATGGTTCGATGACTTCCACCAGCTACCACCAACTGACTACCATCAGCTGTCCAAGATTTCGTGACGAAATTTGGCGTACATTGAGATCAATATATGTTGTTAATTGACTTATGTCCAGAATTTAATGTCATTCTAAACATGAGATATTAATTTTTAAACATTGATTTTCGACAATAAGTATCTCAGTTTCTAGACTATGAAATATCCTAAAATGTGCACATCTATTTGACGGATAAAATGAACTTTTCGAAGAGAATAAAAGTTAGACTTTATTCTCCTTTCGACGGAAAATAACGTATAACTCTTATTTTTTACGAAATATTAAAATGGTTCGATGATATCCACCAGCTGTCCAAGATTTCGTGATGAAATTTGGCGTATGTTGAGATCAATATATATTGTTGCTTGACTTATGTCCAGAATTTAATGTCATTCACTGTCTAAACATGAAATATTAATTTTTAAACATTAATTTTCAACAATAAGTATGTATCTCAGTTTCTAGATCATGAAATATCCTAAAATGTGCACATCTATTTGACGGAGAAAATGAACTTTTCGAAGAGAATAAAAGTTAGACTTTATTCTCCTTTCGACGGAAAATAACGTATAACTCCTATTTTTTACGAAATATTAAAATGGCTCGATAACTTCCAGCTGTCCAATCATTGAGATCAATATATCATTGTTTGACTTATGTCCAGAATTTAATATCATTCACCCTCTAAACATCACAATTCTTAAAAATCAATTTTCGACAAAAATTATCCCACTTTCTAAACCGTGAAGCATTCTAAAATTTGCACACCTTCTAAAATAACGCCTAAGAACGTCAATGCAACGTATTCAACGAATTATTTTGGATAAAATTTTATTCGATGATTTTCCCTTTATTCCGTAAATGCCTGAACGCATCCATCAAACTATAATACCTCAATTTGAATCAATCAATTTGAAGAAAAAACCTATATCTACATTTTATCTATTTTTTTTACTCAGGTATCACGTGGTACCATTTAAACACCACCTTAAGGTAACATTCCAATTCCAGTTTACTCTAAAAAAAATCCACTTGTTGAAAAAAATAAATAAATGTCAGACTTTATTCTTCATTTAACAGAATATAACGTCCAACTCTTATTTCTTTCCGAAATATCAACCAAGTTGAAGAAAAACGTGTATATCTATGTACTTCACGTTCATCTCTCTCTCTCTCGCTCGTGTATCACGTGGTACCACTTAAACACCACCTTAACGCTCCTCCGCGACGCGGTAGGCAAGAGAGAGAAAGAGAAAAAGAGAGAGGTCATCGACTTGCACTGGCCGGTACCGAGCACCACAAAAATGGCGACGAGCTAGATACTCGATGCTCCTGTGCGTCTTATTCGCTTTTCTTGGGATTACGGAGGCTTATTATCGAGACGTCGAAACGAGAGCCATTGACGAAACGATCGTCGCTCTGGCGAGGTCGAGGGCGTTCCGAACTCCGTGCATACAGTTTCTTCGCTAGAGTCTCGTTATACTGACCATTTGCCACGTGGATACTCTTAATAAAGTACCTAAAAGACACAATGTCCTGATGTATATTTTGAATCTCCCTTTCTGTGGAGAATCATCGATAAGTGTCCAGGTTACAATTAATTAGAGGAAAACACATATAAATACTTGACATCATAAAAACCTTTTCAAAAAACATCGATTTTAATGTATGTGAAATTGTTGAACACTTTACAATTTTTTTCTATATTTTATGAATCATATTCTATAATAAAAATTCAGCATAAAAACGACATTAATTATAAACTACAATGTGTGCTTGAAATGACAATTTTTTTAACGAACAATCTTTTTAACGAGGTTCTTGTACTTTCGTCACTTTCAAATGCTTTTCCATACACGTACATTAAAGATGAAGTCATTAGATTGAATTTTCTAAATATAATTTGGTAAATAGTCTGTATAAATTCTTTAATATCCTATATTTAAAAGACATGAGGCCTCTAATTGATCCATCGGAATAGAGTGCATTATGCGGAGCGCATTAACTTTTGACTATAATCTCTACTCTTTAAAATAAAAATTCAATGTGCGCTGCTTTAGAAATAATGATCTTGATGTTTGAATTCATTTCGTCTTGCAAAAATTTTCAGGAATTACCTCTATTATGAAGTCGGTATCGTCGAGGACACGAAAATATATCGCCACTTGAAATTTTGAGATTTTCCTATTTTCGATTATCGAAAAATCAGGCTGGAGGTTCTTGAAGACGCTAAATTTTCTCAGCTCATGTGAAACAAATTTGCAACATAATTTTCTATCATTTACATCAATATACCTGAATAAATATATCTGAATAGTTTGAGGATCGTAAACATAAAAAAAGAGAAAATTCGTCGAGCGTAACGAGGAAAAAAAAAATTTCAAATTTTCGTTAATCCCTTGGTCAATTATTGTTTCCATGGTGATCGGTCGAGGTCGAGTGAAAAACCGAACACTTGATTGTTAGGATTTTGATTGTTAGGATTTTCGACCCAATTTAGAATCATTAAGCCGTTATAAAGTGTCGGGGTAAGACCTGTCGGGTCTCGCCAGGTAATTCATCGTTACCGAAAAACATTTCGTAGCAATTCGACAAGTTCAATTGAGTGTCAGTTCCAGTTATTTTAATCGTACGAAAAGTGAATAGTTTAGTAGTTCAAATTTGTAATGTTGTCTCAAAATACTTTTAAAAAAATGTCAGTGCGAATGTATTCTATATTAAAAAAGTGATGAAACCTCTAATCGATTAAGGTGGTTGGTCTGTGACAGTCAAATCCAAAAGTTTTTCCCGTTTTGATGACGTTTTTCTGACGTTCACAGTGATTTGCGAGATTAAGTTTATTAA